>DWAJ01000507.1:0-31953 GCA_018238005.1 Eurema mandarina
TTAATTAAGATCTTTAAACAGACTATTATATAAGATAATGTCAAACTTATTAATTAAAAAGTTAGTATCAAATTTAATGGGAGAGTACGCATTTTGAAGGTAATAATTACGAATTCACTCAATGTTTCCTTCTTCGTGGAACAGCAAACGATTAGCCGTTAAAATATTTATTATATACCTAAGGATTGTTAAATGTAAATATGTATAGCTATGACTATAATTCTGTGGTTCTGTTGACTAAACTGATACAATTATTACTAAATTTATTCTGAGTTAATTAGTCAATGCTATTTATCTGAGCTTCAATATATAACGCCACAATACGACACGACTAACGAACCCTATGTTATAAAAAAACAGAAAATGGTTGAAGTAAAAAAATAACGCACTTTAAAGAAATCAACTAGACAATACTATATTTACAGCAAAGTATAATATATGAAGGAAATCTTTCTTCCAATTATAATGACGTCTTAACGGCCAAATACTCATACGCAAATTAAATTAAGCACGCCTTAAGTCTCGTTATTTTTGACAGAATTGTATGGCGAACTGTCAAATCGGACAGGTTTAAGTTGTACTTAAATTTAAGTTGCGTTTCAGTATTCCGGCATTAATCTCACAATTAACATGCTTCGCTCTAAAGTTTAGTCCTCAGAAGAACAGAATTAGGTCATTTTAAATATTAAACCAATATTTTCAAAAACAATGTATAAAGGGTATGTATAACCTAGAGATGATTAAAAGAGAAGTATTTGTTATAGAGTGAACTACTGAACTACGATCAGATAGAAAATTGCTTTGAACTATCCAAACGTTATTTTTAGCTGAACTATTTCAGAACTACATATATCAATATAAACTAAATGTTTCATATTTTCATATCTGCATTATATAAAGCAGCCCAAACAAACGGTTCGGTACTTTGAAACAACTAAAAAATAACATAAAATAAAACAAATATAAACCAAAAATAATTTTACTAAACACGCACACAACATAATATACATAATACATTAGTTACCCGTTTTGTTTTGGCCACCATAACTTATACATACTAATATTTGCGATGCAATGTTCTATTGGCAAGATAACCTTGAATGAAATTACTAAGACCGTGGTTAAGGATACGAGGCGAGCGTTTTGTTCCATCTCACGCACAAGCGGCAAACTGTTCAGGTGGGAAAGGGACAGGAAACAGTACGTCACTAAATAATTTCCCCGATAACGCTTTAAAAACATACTTTTAATTTTTGTCAAAACGCCCCGCGTCTCAGTAAACACGGCCTAAGTTTATACTTTTGTATTGTAAAGAAATGTTACTTCATGAAAATTATACATTAAAACATAATTTATCTTTACTTTGTTACTTTTTACGAAGAAACACAATTATCAATTAATATTTGTGAAACCAGTCAATGATCTTCTAAGAAACATATAAAATGGCATCAACATCAAAGTATAACTTTTTCTTTCTTATATTATCCCTTCGCGTTATAAATACGTCATGGTAATTACTTCTTGTAATATATTTACTTAATATTCCCATACCTTCATACAATGAAAGCTGTATATTCACTAGACTCTTTAGCCATATAGCCTCACTTTGCATTTCACATCAAACAGCATTTAACGATCACACAACTTATATAAAAGAAAAGATAGAAAACCTCCTTGAATTATGTTAGAGGAAAATAGAAGACGAAAATTCTTTAAATTCAAAGACTAGTCGCATCCCGCGACTCGCCTACATACTCAAACAGGTACTTTAGCGTAAGGTAATACAAAAAGTTTATTTTTAGTCTGACCTAAGTTCCAGAGATTGGCGAGTACAAACAAACAAACTTCATTACAGTACATGTATTATATTAATAAAGATTTTTTCTTCTGGTAGATCGCGTGCTTATCGCAAAATCTTTCAAAACCTGCCTTTACTAAACTAATATTCCTACGTTAACAACTACACTCTATTATCTATGGAAATATTTTCGAATAGGCAGTCTTTGGTGTTATCTGTGATTTTCCTAACATATTACTTTTATTGCTCGTTATGTATTGAAAGATCGGATTTTTTATATAAATACATATAAGTATGTAGAATAGATATTTTTCTCTAAAGATATAACTTGAAATCGTGGTTATAACTTATTAAAATATATACTGACACTTACTCTATTTTGAACAGATCGATTTAATTATACATATCACTTCTATTCTTAGTTTAACAGTGTTAAATATTTTTATTAATATAAGACTTTAAAGAGCTACATGACAAGGCTATTTTTATTGAAAACTTAAATAGAGTCTTGGACTGTTTTTCAATTGTCAAAACGCGTTGATTTGATCGTAATTTCTGTTAAAAAAAATATTTTTATGTGTCAAACGTCAATTATGGCGCGAAAACGCTTTGTGGTGTTAGGTTGTGTTCGAAAATCGGAATTAAATATTTAATAAACATTGGGTCATCAAAAATATTAATCATGAATTTATAAAAAAACTATTAAAAATGTATAAATTATTCAATTTTACTTTAAACTAATTTTATTTTTGACACTTTGTACTTATATTAAAAAACTTGAAAATGTTAATAACAATTGACTTTATCTCTTTGGCGCAATAAAGAAACATTCGGTGATTACAGTCCAAGACCTACTTATGTCTATCTCATTCTAACAAACTTTAAACCTATTTTAAAAGAGCAAGATGACTATAATTTTCATACCCAGCAGTGAAATCTAAGTTAAACGTCACACAATTATAATTAATCAATGACAAGTATATACGTAATGTTCCCAAAAAGTGAAGTATTCAAAAAATGATTGTTACAAGTATTTTCGAAGTAAATAATTAGTTTTATTACGAGTGTAATATTAAAATACTTATAATAGTCGAACACTTAACTTTTATATACACAATTCTAAAGATTTTTAAAAATTTTACCTTCTTCAAAGAAATCTTCACAAGCACTCAAACTTATTCAGAAACTAGAGCATACTTAAATTAAAGATACATATTTTTTTACCAAAACATGGGTTAATTTAACTCAAGTGGAAACAAAAGTCCTAAATAACCCAACCCTAAATTGGGTTGCCCACGTCGAAAACGTATTCAAGACACAAAGACAAAATTTATTTTAAAGTAGAGGTTATTTAAGAATATACGGTGCTTTTCAATTAATAAAATTAAAATAATATAAACCACATAATTTAGCCACAAACACTAGACTAAACCTATATTCGCCTGTACAGTTGAAATTTACATGTTAAATAGAGTAAGTGTGACAACCCTAATTAATAATAATTTTAGGGTTGCCACTCCGGTTTAACTGAAAAAACTAAATTATAGGTATAGCCTAGCATGCATGGCTCTCTTTACATAACCTAAGTTAACTTTTTTTTAACTGTTCATTCCCTGCCCTAAACACTACTGTACCTAAACAACTATGTCTAGCAATTTCTATACTCCTACAGGATTCTAAGGCCATTTTAATTTTATTTAGAATATGTTTCGTGGATTATCAGGAAGACTGAATAACTAACATCGTCTGTACCATTGGCAAAGTGATTTTTGGGATGTAGCCAAATGATATAAAAAATCAATATATTATATTCATTATTGACATAATAAATTGATTAAATTCAACCTTAAAAGAATCACATGGTCTTCATAATAGCATATAGTTAAAAATAAAAATAATACAGATTAAAAATGCATAGATAATGAAAAATAGCTACTCTCAAAACCTTGTCTTTGGTTTGTCTATGAAATTTCAAAATAGACTGCCATATGCTTCTATAGGTTTCCCTAATATAGTCTATCCCTTGCAAGACAAATTCCTAATATTAATAATAATATATGAATGTGTTAGATGTAAATGTTATAACAGTGAATCTATTTTTAAATACTAATGTCAAAAATCTTAAATATTATTTCTTTCTTTCAATTCCCTTAACGTATAATATTCAGTATCAGTTTCAAATATTCGTTTTTATTGACATTTTATTTTAGTGAATCGTGATTTTAAGTGCATCTTTGAGACTACTTCAAGTAAGAGATAGTCTTAATAAATTAGGCGACTCAAAACCAGACCTTTAATAATCTTTCGTATAATAAATGTTATACTTAGACCATACTTAGGTTTAGATAGAAACAAATTCTTTGATCTATGGCAAGCCGCCATTTGTAAAGAGCCTTACGATCGAGAGTGTGTTACCGGCCTTTTAGAATCAAAGATTGGGTTTAATTGGTAGTTGTACAAGACTTGCTGATGTATTTTTACGCGATGTAATACAACGAAAATGTATAAATTTTAACATCTGTTTAAACTTTAGATCTATTTGAAGGTCACACGTGTTAGTGTTAACGTAGCGTAAATAAACTGTACTGTTACTCGCCTTTACTTGAAAAAAAATAAAACGTGTGTGTAAGTAGTAAAATGTGTATATATAGTACATATTAACTCAGCGTGATTCAAAAATAAATTAACAAAAAATTGCTATTGAATTTTAAGAATCAATAGTCACAGTTATATGGCATTTAACAATTTCGTTCTCTTTGAAAATGACACTTCTATTTCGTACTTCTAAGCTGCCTGTTAAGTTATCTAAGTCTTTATCGTAAACGAAAAGCACTACATCATTTCTTTGTAGTTTTTGTGAAATGATAGAATTTAAATCAGAAAGAATCCGATACTTTGACCTTTTTAAAGACGAACGCATTTTTTTATCTAACAACGCGATATTTACGACAAGAATCGTATTACTACGAAGATTGTTAGCTTTTTAATCATGTGTCAAATGTGACAGCAAAGAGGTTTTATTAACTGGCCATTAAGGAATGACTTTTCCGTTTTGTTTGACAGCGCCGTTGGCTTTAGCCTCGTCATGCAATGGCCGTCTCTTGCGACGGTTGTATTTCTTGATGTATTTGACAATAGGCAGTATGAGCAGGACCAGGCCGGATAAACCTATAAACACGCCGGCCAAGTAGAATGACAGGTCGTATGAGTTCGTCATGTCGTACACCCAGCCTGGAAATTGTAAGGTACTATGTAAGTTTCTTTAAGAGGTTTTTAAATATTTGGATAATTGACTAGTTTTGGAAAATTTATCATTGATTAAATTAGTTATTAAGTTATTAGGAAAGTTAATAATTAAAATATAATTATTTAAAAATAAGATTTGAAGAGAAGATTGTTACTAGCATCAGAGCTAGAATCTCACGAAACTAGTGTAGATTTAAATTAAAAAAAATAATATTATCAATTCTATCATTATCTGCTGCTCTGAGTAAAAATTAAAAAATATCAAAATATACGCCAGTCGACTACCCAACATTCCAAATTCAACAACCAAAAAAAAACAAACCACCAACCAGCTACTATTTCTATTTTACGACAAAATACGCAAATTCGAATTTCAAACATACCCGCCAACGGGGGCCCGACCAGATTAGCCACGCCTTGCATGAGCAGCAACAATCCGTACGCATTAGTGAACTTCTCTAATGTTATCTGTTCCACAAGTATGATGCTAGTTAGCGAGTAGTTGGCAGCAATGAACGCGCCGAACGCGCCAGACGCGGCGGCTAGTGTCAGGTACGTCGAGAGCAGGGGCACCAACATGGTGACGATGCCGCATAGGACCATGCAGCCGGCGTATACTAGACTCGGGTTTACGCATTCCCAGTCGCCGACCCAGCCTAGAAGTATCTGAAACATATGATATTTTTTATTAGTTTTAATTTTAAGAAGTTCTAATTGTCTATTCATATATGTAAATGATTGTTATTTAATTAGCTTAGTATTAATTAAGCGAAAAGACAGCTTAATACTCTAATTGCATTTCTTTATTTTATTCGGGGTTTGATGACCCACATTTGAATGTTACATACCATGTCCCCATTACTTAAGGTTGTTTTTAAATAAATCTACAGAACTCTCTATAGATATACCTACATTTCATCGAAACGTGCTCACACACTCTCAATAAAGTGGTGAGACGATTAAATCGCACCTATTCAATCATAATCGATTAGACACGTCTGTGTACTTGACGGTTTAAAACCTATAACACGTGATCCTAGGGCATAATACTATCTTTAATATAAAAATTGCATCGCAAAATCTGTTGGTAAATGCATATGTGTAATTTGGCAAATTCTTTTTTTTAAAACTTTCGTTAAAGGATGCTTTTTACGAGGGAAAAATCGAATAATTGACGGGAAAATTTTTGACAGAACGAGATTTTAATAAATCAATTTTCAATATTAAGTATCCAATTAAGGAGAAATACTCATCAGACATACCTCTTTAGAGGTTAAAAAAAACTCATCACGTTCCTAGCTCTATACGGTTAAACAAATGTTTAAACTACGTATGAAATTAAACCATGCTTTTATACAGTTTCGTTTTAAATAAAAACGTCAGTCTGTACGAGCGAGGCCATCTCATAATGAGTATATTTAATATTAATCGTCGAGAGCCTTCAGCCGGCTAACGAATTGACAAAGTACTTTTATAGCAAATGTTTATCATTTTTATGGTGACTTTATTAAATGGAGTGTAATTACTGCGTTTGAATGTTTTTTTTATATTATATAGAGCTGCTGAAGCCCG
This sequence comes from Eurema mandarina, assembly GCA_018238005.1. Taxonomy (NCBI): domain Eukaryota; kingdom Metazoa; phylum Arthropoda; class Insecta; order Lepidoptera; family Pieridae; genus Eurema; species Eurema mandarina. The sequence continues at coordinate 6,617 of DWAJ01000507.1, forward strand.
CAATGCAGATAAGTTTGTGGGAGTTTCAGGAATTTCATATATGTATATAGGAATTTTTATATGTTTAAACGTAGTGTATATTTTTTAAGCGTTAGTTGCTTTGGTCAACTATTTGTGTCCAATACACGATTATAATCTAATAACTTATAATCCTCTTTAATCTTTTTTTGGGCGAAAATAATGTTTATTTACTTCATCGTAAAGATTCAATCACATATTCTAAGCATGTTCCCGAAACGTTTGTATTCGATCTTTGTATGAGGCTTGGGTCCATTCAAGGAATTAACTCGGGACTCCATCTTGAAAATTGTCTTTCATAGTGAAAAACATTTCATTAATTTAATTAAAAAAAACCTAATATTTCGTCATTACCGTTGTTGGAAGATCATTTCTAAATCTATTCACTCTTAAAATAATGTACAAAATAGGTTCTCAAAAATTTATTAGTATAGATTTTTTTCATTACTATCGTCGATACTATAAGGACCTAAGCTACCAAGCGTCTAAAATCTACGATAAGATGTGTCATAGCTGTATGACGTACCTACTCACGTAACAAATTCTTACAAGCACGATATTCGACACGCCGCAAAACACGTGACTTAACAAATACTGTACACTGAACTTATATCTCTAACCATTTTGATTGTTCGAAATTGAATACCACAAGCAATACGTTCCGTTGTAAGGATGTTTTACCCGATAACGTAGAAAAAAGAAGGGTTATGATTTGTTTTATATATTAATTATCCTCCAATGCAGATTTAAGCTATTACTATTATATACTGTTTTTAACCGACTTCAAAAAAAGAAGGTTACTCAATTGGACCGAATATATACTTTTTATGTTGGTTCGGGCATAACTTCGCCGTCTGTGGACCGATTTCGATAATTTTTTTTTTCTTTGAAAGATGATACTTCTGAAGTGGTTGGTCCCCATTCGGTACCAAGAAAAACAAAAACTGTCTGTTTGATTAAATCGATATTGTATAGATTGTTACAGCATTTACTTGGTACCGACTTCAGAATTATGAAATAACAATTAAATCATTTCTATATACTAAATGAAAATGCGTATTACTTTGTGCGAAGGAAATTTATTTTTTGCTTTTTAGTTTGAAATCGGTTTATTTTTGTCAACTAACTTCATTGTACAATGTACATACAATTTAAAGAGAAGCAATCATTAATAGCATCCAATAATACTATTTTATTAAAACAAATAACGTGTAATAATCACGTGCATAGAGTCAAAAGAATTGCTTTATTGGTTTCAGTCAAAAAAAGGTTGATACACTTAATTATATTAATAATTCCGTTTATACATCTTTTTCTATGAAAAAAAATAATACGAAAGTCTGACCAAATTTCTGAAGTCTTAAAAAATCTTTAAATACGTATATCGTATAAACAAACGATTCTTATTCAAAAAATCAGTTTGTAATCAAAAGAGGAAGCGATAATACTGTAATATTAAGTCACGTTTCATACAAAAAACAAATACGAAATTATAAACCTCTTAATGCTTGTTTGTTCAACTGTTTACAGATAAACAGATAACGTTGTTATTGAACGCTATGTTAGCCTATACGATTCATTTTCAAAGAAAATCGAGCAACATACTCGTGTTAGTGAAAATCTTAATAGACTGTCAATCAAGTTAGTACCAGCTTATTTTTTTCTTAAGAAAATTCATCTATCTTGTAAAAAAAACCCGTCCAATCTTTCCTAATTAAAAAACAATCATATTTTTTTAAGCAAAACTATTAATAAATTAATTATTTTAAACTTGCCAGTCTACTATTATAATACTTTTTAAAATGATTCACTTTAATAAAAACTATACAAAAATTATTTGCTATCGGTATAAAAATAAAAACCCTTTTCAATTTGCTAACGTATTTAATAATTCAATGTACTCATCGCGATACTATAATGACACTTAAGTCATTGACTTAGTTCTGACACGAGTTTCAAAAGCCGTTAACATTGGTATGGAGCGTGAAATTACGTAACGCCTTATCACCAGTTATCACCGCGACTTAAATGGGTCAAGATAATGTTATAACGCTCCATCGTTGACACATCTGTCACACATTTTTGTTTCTCTATCCTACTAATATTACAAATGTGAAAGTTTGTGAGATTGTATGGATGGATGTATGTTTGTTATTCTTTCACGCAACAATGGCTGGACCGATTTAGTTGAAATTTGGTATGTAAATAGGTGATACCCTGGATTAACACAGGATACTTTATACCCCGGTATTGACCCGGGAACGGGAACTACGCGGGTAAAACCGCAGGGGAACGGCTAGTTTGTTTTGTATTACGTTTTATTTTTGTACTAGCTGGCCTGACGCCTTCGTCTACACTATACCAATCCTGCCTGAAACCTTATACCCTATACTGAACATTATTTTTGCTTGAAAACCATTTTTTGGCGATTAACTAGTATTTTGGGTGAAAATAATAATTCTTTAAGTACCTTAGTACCAAGTCACACTGTCAGCAATCAAACATTATGATAAGACTTAAATATTATTATATTGTATTAAATTTCGATTAAATTAAATCAAGAACAAGGTTATAAAACGCCAGCTTTTGATAAAAAATTGATAAAGAATTTTGTTTAACTAAATATAATAATATCTACATATGTATATAAATATATATATTAAAGTTTTAAGTTGTAAGAACCTCTAACATACACTTGTACCCACAGGCATATAATAACTCTAAAAAAGAATTAAAAAATTCTACTGCTTTTAACCAGTACCATGATAGCTCAAATATATAATTAGGCAACCCTCATCTAAACGATTCCTACATTTCGACATACGTCATATGGTACAAGATCGTTTTCTAATGATAATGCATGCTTTTGAAATTTTCTCTTTTCAGTTAGCGGCTGTGTGATTGTACCTAATGTTATTAAGAACAAACACATATTTATTTCCGCAACTTACAACACACTAATTCAGTAACAAAAAGAATATCCTTAATATCTTATTTGATGCTATTTTTCAGGCACTGGCAGAATACCAGCGCTGTGGCTAACGCTGCGGCATTACAGCTGAGCCAGGCACCTTTTCCTGAGCACAATGCACATACTTATACTTGTGTGTACTTTTTATTGTTTGTAAATGTCTATTATTGTATGTTTCTTCTGATGTATTTCGTTTTGTGAATTGTGTTTTTGAATAAAGTTTCATCTATCTATATACGAGTGTTCAAGAGCGGCGATGATCACTTTCCATCAGGAGGCTCGCCAGCTCGTTTGCCCTCTAAGTTATAAAAAAGTTTTAAAAGACATCTAAAAGTATGTGCTCACCTCTCCAAACATATTCAAGATCCCGATGATAGATATCAGCATGGACGATTGAGATTCGTTGAAACCCATACTAAGTCCGTTGTCAGCGATGTACACGTACGGTACATCGTACCACATGTAGAGGAGGAAATTCGATATAGCGAATACGAGGAACGCGGGGTTCTTGAAATGCGAGAAGTCTAAAACATCTACTACCAGGTCCCAGAAGTCCCATATACCGGCGTACCATTGCACCTGGAAAATTTTTAATAAAAGTGTTAATTGGTTGGCTCTTATTGTAAGTCAGACATGTATGGCATTTCATTTAAGTTTTAAGAAAAAATATTATCTTTAATGTTTTACGTGTTTCAACCAACGAAGTATCGCGTAATGGATGTTAAATTTTAATGCTTATCAATTAAGTGTTATTTTTATTAATCATTCAAAATTGGCATAAGTAATTGGTTTGATTAAGTAAAAGGTTTGATTTTCAAAGCAAGGCATATGTAGACTTGAGAAAGTAAAAAAAAAGAATTAAAGTCTCACCTTCTCCTTGGCAATGGTTGTCATTGAATTTCTAAATATATTAGGGCAAGACGATGCCCTGAGCCTATATCGATTAATATTCAACATGGCTCCTCGATAAGTTAAAGAATGTCTGTGTATTCTCAAATCTTTTAAGAACGCTGGTGGTTTTTTCGTAGAGCCTCCTTGTCTTCTTAGCCATAGTGATAATGCTGCTCTGTCGTTTAAAGGCGCTTTAGACGTATTAGTTGCTGTTGTGTTCGAAGCTGTCGTGGGTGACATTGGTCCCGGAGACATGCAGCCGGGAGACATGAGTGCCTTGGGAGGCGATTGTTCGTTTAAGCGACCGCTATCGCTAAAACTTCTAGACGGCAACATCACTCCTGGATAATTCTGCGCCAGTATTGCATAAGCGCGTCCCTTGTTGGACATCATTTCGAATATTTCCAAGGACACGCCCTCATCTCCCGTCATGAACGTCGGCAAGTCCACAAGCGAACTGAATTGTGGTGCTATTGACGTTGTCACAGCTTCGATATCTATATTGTCTCCAGCTTTGCTTGATCCAGCGGCACTGCTTTTGCTATCCGAAAAACTATCTGCAGATGACCCAAATCGCTTATTTCTCTTTCTTTCTCGTCTTCTTTTACGCTCTTTTGCCCTTTCCTCGTTCATAGTGGCCGTCCATGGCAAATCTCGAAACAATAACCCACATACCGCCATATTAAGGAAAAATCCTGCCAAAATAAGCGTTGTGCCACGCCATCCATATTCATCAAGTAATACGTATGTGAGTGGTGCGAATAAAAACGTACCAATTCCACTGCCACATACTGAAATTCCCGTAGCGAGGGATCTCTTCTTCTCAAAATAATATGCTACTATTACTACAGCTGCCACGTAGCATAAACTCAAACCAAAACCGGCCATGATGCCGAATGTCAAGAACAATGTCTCCATATTGTCCACAAATGCTGAGATTACAAATCCTAAAGCTGCCAGAATAGATCCAAAAATGGTCATACGTCGACATCCATATCTATCAGTCAGAAAACTTGCAATAGGACCGGATAGCAGCGGCATCGCCATAAAGATACCGGCAATCCAAGCGGTCTTTCCTTTGCCCTCGCCAAAGTACTCAAGAAAATGTGGAAAGAACACTCCGAAACTGAACGTGATGCCATCTGCGATAAGATTAACCATGAAGGAGGCGAAGACGACGACCCATCCCCATCCACCATCGGGGGGACGCGCTTCAGCGATAGATACATCTTCGTCGTCAGAGCTGGACGTGGAGCTCGAGACGGAAAGCGCAGCGGGTGGGGATTGGGCATCAAACTTGACGTGGAGCAATCGTCCATTTTTTCGCGGCACTTCACTAACACTTTTGAGCAAGGGCTCGCTTTCAGGAATGCTGGGGAGCGCGCGCGGCGCGGGCCGCGGAGTCTCTGGGTCGCTTAAGGCCTCCGTGGGCGGGAGGGTTTGGTCGAGGGTTCCGCCGGGTCCTCCTTGGACCGGCCGATGGTGCGCGCGGTCCGGCGACGACGAGAGGCGCGCGGGGTCCATTCCGGCAGCGCTCGGCGGAACTGCGCGCGCAACGTGTGCAGCGCGTGCTCAGCCGTTCGCCGGGCTTCCATGCGTATACCGCAGCGCCGTCGTGACCTCATGCTGCAAACAATACATCATATTATGTTTATTATATTTTATTGGGTGATTAAAATAAATATTATTACTATATCATTTATAACCGTTCTTCATTTTTATTCCTTTGACATTCATATGAATAATTTGTATGTTAGGTACACAGTAAGAATTACAAACACTATTATCTAAATGCATCTCTATCATAAATCTGACTCAACAATTCTACTTCAGTGAACATATTTAAAGTAACGGCCTAAGTTAATAGACATTAACAACAAGGACCATTAATAAAAGTTTTACAGTAAAAATTTCAACAATTTATATGGACAATTAAATTTTCCCAACAAAGCGAAAAATAACGAGAAGAAAAATAAAAACTGGGGCTGACCTCTATACAAACCCCTGGTAATACCTGACAGGTCAGCGTTAACGTTCTCGTGGGAAATCTCTTTAAAATGAGCTGCGATTTATCTTGGATTAATATTAACAGGCAAAATTAAAAAGATACGTTTTCTACTGAAAACGGGGATAATTAAAAACAATATCTTGGATAATAACTTCTAGACATTTTTTTAAACTAGCAACTTAAAAAAAATTATTCTAGCTAGGTCCCTCGATTTCCCCGCCTAAAACACGATGCCATATTGTTCAGTCCATAGATACTTACATATAAAGATAATTTCCTATTGATAAAATAAATACCCCAACTGTTCAGAATTTTCAAAACTACACCTAAAAAGTCACACATTCTATCTTATATTTGTATTCATATACATTATACAAACTGTTCCGTGTTCACTACTACTAATTTGGCTAAAATCTAAACCAAAATGCAGTGCCAGTTCATTCAAAGAGCATAATCTCAATCAGCCTTCAGCCCAAGGGCAGTAAAACGTTCAAAGAATCTCGTGCCAAGGATTTGTTTCCGCATTCAAACTGTGAAGTTTGAAGTTGTTAGGTCGAGTCGAAACAACTTTTGTTCAAGTCTAGTGCCTTATTAGTTGCTTTTAATTTGATCTAATTGGTCACGGTTAAAATAGTAAGAGACTTCATATTAATTAAATACAGGAGATATATTTCTGTCTTTCGTCTAGGGTGTGATTTTGATGGAGTATTTGAAATAGTCTTTCAATTCTATTTAAAAAATAGAAAATAATTTGAAAACATCGTTTGCTGAAATAAATAATTGAGATGTGTTGTTCAATTTAAACTTTAAGAAAGGGTTCTTGTTTCTTGTGGAAATGGCAGTTCTGCGTTACCACAATTTTGCCAATATCTATTTGAAATAAGTTTGAGGGTCGATATTTCGTTGTGGCAATCAGCAACACGTGCTTCCAATACCACAGCTAAACATCGACCCAAGGGTTAAAAAGCGCATTGAAAATTTCAATCATGTCAAAAATATCAACTTTCTCCTTTATTCAGCGGTCATCACTTGCGAGTTTCTTAAGGTTGCTTTTGTCTATTGGTAAGGCCACCCATCACTTTCCAGTCTTTCAAAATCTCTACCACAACATGAAAAAGTTCTAATTTCGCTTCATCAATACTTAACCCCAATAAAATTTCACGAAAAAATAAATATTAATTTTCAGCGAGGTTATCGTAGTTTTAAAATCAATACAGAAACAGGTCATGTATTTAATTTGCCGCTGCTCTGATTAACAGTTAAAGGTGCAGTCAAATGAGCAAAACGGTTTAACTCGTGGGGTCGGTGATAGGAAGAAATTATGTTTTTATTGAATACCTTTATCTTTTATCTAAAATATCTTTATCATCTTCTCATGTCATTCTCATTTTAATGCTAGAAAAAATATAAAAGCATGTGTTTTTCTAAATGAACAAACGAACACATACGTATGTAACAGTACCATGTTAAAATTTCATTAAGTATGACAAATATTAATTTCCAATCCTAAACAAGCTTACATCATTATAAATTCGAAATAAACTGTCTTAGGCATCTGAGGATCATATCTGAGTGTAACTACGCCAAGTGGCACTTAATAGAATGATCAAGGAAGTCGAGAGTAGCCGGAAAGCCTCTGAAATGACTGTTTCATATTCTTGACTTTCATGATCATTCATAGGAAACCTAAAAACTCTAAGTCGATAACAGCGTCCAGCCCGTCTCCCCTCTTCATATTATAAAAGAAAATTGAGTTCTTTATGTATACACGGACTTTTAATAAATCTATAATTAAAGTGTTTCTGAGTTTACTTAATAACTTATGTTAATAGGGTATAATATATCTATAGCTTTCAAAAAAGATACATATAAGACATACACTTGTTATATTTAAAATGTGTTTGTTTTATTAAAATTTACTTAGAAGTGAAATTATAATCGAATGATAACAATCTCTTCAGCTTCGATGTTATCAAATCATATTGGTAAAACAATATTTTTATTACATCGAGTCCATTCGACTTTTCAAGGTAATATTGAATTTTAAAACCAACGTTGTAATATTATTTGAAATAGGTAATATTAATTTTATAAAAGATTTAATTTGTTGAATCTATTTTAAGTTTTATTTTGGATTTCAAAATAAAACTTATATTGTTTATGAGTGTAATTAACCCAAAAAACAACAATTGGATCTTACGCAAGTGAAACTGAATGACACAGCTAGGTTACTATAACTCTTATCCACATATTTAAATCCAATTACTCAACCCCGGACATAAATTTCCGGACTCACTTAAATTTACCGTCAAGCCAAAACATGTAAATTGCATAACTTGACCTTAACATCTGCGAAGAGTGAAAATTACTTCCAATTTGGTAACAGCTGGAGACATGACGTCGCTATTCTGGCGTCACTCCAAGAGCAGTTAACGTCAAAAGCTATAAATATTTGGTGTGTTTGCCAACAAACACCTACCGACAGTCGCGAGAACAGATGTACGTAAGGTTGATAAACCTTTCATAGCTTCATGTTTTTCCATTTAAAAGAGCTCCATTATTTTTGTAACCCCTATGTTACAAAAATAATGCCAACCAGCATGCGAGCCACTGATTGAAAGTAGTCATCGCCGCCTGCACACTCGCAGAGCTTGACAGCTCTGAAGCTCTACTCCAAACACAATCGATGTCGATTTTTATTATTTTCTGTACAGTTTTTGAGCAACTTCGAATTGATATAAAAACGATAACATTCCGATAAACCGATGTGCGATCCGATTCTTTATTAGAGTATATTAAGTCTCATAGCTCGGTTAGCAGTATCAAAAATTTTCGATATCGACGACGATTGCATTCGGTGTAGATACTCTGCTCTCAACCCACTCGGTTACCGGTCTTCCAAAGTCCACGTAAAAATTGTAAGACGAAAAATAAGGCATGCTAATGTAAAGAGCCGTGAGTAATGTAAGATACGATAAGATCAAGAAGTTGGGGTTTAAGAGAGAGAGAGACTATGAGACTTTATTCATTATAAAAAGAGGGTTATACCTAATCTAATGTAAAAAGAAGTTATCTATAATGTTCTATTTTTAGCACAAAAGTTATGTGCTCTGAAGAAATTTCCTATTCAATAGTAAAAATAGTATTGATTTTCGATGGTTGTTATTAGGGAACAAGGAAAAGAGGCAATCGAGATTTATTAATACTTCGCAGAGATAGCGAATTCATGATATTACAATCCTTTCCATCACATTCTACTTGTTATCACAGTACAAAAGCCTGGAATCAATATTGGAATTTATTACTATCGCCTTATTTCAAACATAAGCTTCAGATAAAATTGAAATCGTTTAATATGGGCAATAAACGTCAAATTTCATCAATATCTGGCTTCTGATATCTGCAGTGATATTTGCTGATAAAAAATTGCGTTAATACTTATCATGCGTACTGATATTGAATCAGTTACAACTTAGGTCGTTTTCCTAATCTTACGTTGACCTTAAGTTTGTGAATGTGGATGTAGATTGTAGAGGATTATCTTATGATTAATTGATCTGATTATGAAAATCTACCATTAGAAAAATCAATCAATTACAATTATTTCATAATTGTTATCTTATTCTTTACATCCCAACAATAAAATGAACCCAACGAACTTTAATATGTACTAGATATATTTAGTAGCATTTCTTTATCTTATTGCTCTGGAAAATGTTCCAGTCAAATAAATACTTTATCGTCTTTTTACAAGTATCTCGTGTCTATCAGGATAGCATTAATTGTTGAAGAACTAGAAATTCGAGAAAAATAATCAATCGCATTTTATCGCATTCAAATCAGTTATAATATGTAGATATTTGACTGTCTAATAGTGCTTAATCTAATCTTAGTTTCTACATATAAAGAGGGCAAACGACCAGGCGAGCTACCTGATGACCAAAGTGGTAATAACACTAAGGACTGAATGAGTTGCTCTTTTAAGAACGAAGAAAACTCTCTTCTTAAACATTATTATTTCCCTATCCCGTCGTGGGTGGCAGCTTGGAGCCCCAGGCGCGTGACATTGTTTAACAGCTATTACCCACTTGGACACCACTCATCCAATCCTCTAAACGAATCACTGGACGCTAACGAGATAAGAGCGTTGCAAATAAAACGCGCGCGTCATAACTGAATACAATTTAACAATTTATATTCCTTGTTTATCTTTAAAGATATAAGGAAATCTGGGTATGAAAAATGTTATAAGCATAACATCTGATATTAAAAAAGTCAAAGTATTTTTTACGCGTTCACGCAAAAACTACTGGACTAGACCGTTCATCATTATTTTCACAAATATTTTTGGTGGCATTTTTATTCCCGGAATTTATTTAATTGATTTAATTCGAGCACACTAGTAGTATTTCAATTTTGATTTGTCGTTTTGAAGTGTGAATTGATACATGTATTATTAGCTGAATATATATACCATGAGACACCTATAAACAGCACCATATCCATAACAAAGCTATAGACTAAGAGTAAAAAACAGAAGCCAGCTTCATATAAAATTTCCTTTCAGTACAACGAGTGGGATGTGGAAAAATCTCTCGCGTCGAGTGAAATTTACTTGTGTGGCAAACTACGTTGCGGAAAAGATTCCCTGTGAAGCGATGCCTTTAGTGACACATGGCTGTGGGATAGTAAATGTCACATCTACGGACAATTATGAAGGTTGGGGTGCTTTTAAAATGAATAGGATTATATGTTTTAGGAGATCTTTGAAAATCAGATTTGAAATATTGCTTTGCGTTATATGAGGTACATTGTTTTATTGTTCAAGATTTCAGTAAACTTGTTACCTTTAAATACCTTTTGGAACTATCCAAAAGGTATTTAAAGGTAACAATTTTAATAATCAGTAAATAATTATTTACTGATTTTTTATTTACGACTGTCAACTGAGCAGGTTCTGATCTTTAGCTAATAAGAGTCCAACTTAGAATTGCTTTTAAAAGGGGGATCAAAGAAGGATCTTTAATTATTATGTTATAAATTTTATTTAATAAGAGGTTAGAGCTTGTCTACGATTCTAAGCAGATTTACAATAAGCTATGCTTAAGTCTCCTTCTAGGGATAAGTAAGTGTCAAATCTGGAGTAACTGACGAAGGTATGCTTTTAAAAGGAATGGGATAAAACACTTTCATAATAAAAATTTCTTGAGATTTTTTCAGTTTTATTTTTCGATGATTTGATTTTTCGTTCCGATTTAGGGACCTTCTTTCATGGACCTCTATCTCTCATATATACCTATAATAAAGAAAAATGATTTGATAGTTCGTTTGTATTGAATGGGTTTCAGTGAAAAATTGTTTTACCGCTATATAATAACACTATTTGCCGGTAACGTAAGCTATTTTACATTACACTAAATACCTCATGATGGAAACTCAGGTACAACCGCGGTGCGCGACCAGTCTCTTTTAAATAGTGACGCATGTGTACGACATTAATGTACATGGCATTATAAATTACTACGTTTTTTTGTTTTGAAAATTGTAAAGAAATAATTTGAATTGTTATTTTCTTATAGAACAGCTCGATTAGATATGTCTTTAAGCAAACTTAACATAGAAATAAATGCACGAGTTGCAAATTTAAAAATGACATTGATAACAAGTGTTCCCTCGTTATCAATGTACCAACTTAAACTTGTCATGTTATATGTATGTAATATTTTGGGAAGTGATTAACTTTATCTGTCAGTTAACGACATGTAACTAGTAAACATTAGTACGGTTAAGAGGCGCGGGTCACGGGACGATAGTGCTATCAGCTGGCGTACGTCTGGTAAGATGGTGAACACTTTAACATTGATTCTTATTAAGCTTATTAGTCTTAGAAAAATATTTTTTCTTGGGTGTATGATTCCTGACAAACTTGAACTATTTACTTCGGGATATAAGGAATAAAATAACTTTAATCGTACAAAAGCCTAGGTTTAAGACAGAATTGGGCCAGCTTACTCGGGGTGGTACCACCCTTCCGCAGACACCCAGCGTCAAGTAATGGCATCCCATCAAACATGTCATTGTATTTGGTTCGGTTAATGAGAGGGAACGCCGGCGGCTTACCTTCTTACTCTCCTAAAAAAAATATTGAAAACGTTTCCCACATTTTTGTTATTGTCTATTCCGATCTTTTATGAATAAAATTTTCAGCCTTTAAAACGGATAGGCTACACATAGTAACCTTTTTCAAACCTATCATTTTATGTATCCTATCACATGTATTCTTGTGTCTATTCCTAGTTTAGTACAGAAAATGATACCTTAACAAGTCACAAAGCGAGCAATAAGCCAACATTAAGAAAACTCACTCTATAACATTGAACCCTAAATCGATCCAAACCCGTCTCAAAGGCTTTAGGTGAGACTACAGACGTAAATTCACTCACGGATAAAATGTCAGAGTGAATTTCGAAACGGTTAACCTTTCGAACAGTTCTCACTGCCACTTGAAAGTTAGACGAGTTGAACACTCTACGTCAGTTTTTAAATACTGACATTTGAAAAAACAGTTGAAATTTTCATACGCTAACATGAACTTTTTGTGATGATATGTCTGCACTGCATTTTTTTTTATGATTAATGAACAGTCATTTGACCACGATCAAGCCTGATCGTAAGCGAGGTGTGGTCTATGAGGTGGCATGACTGCATTTATCTAGGACTTAGCTCTTTATTTCTTTCACTAAGTACTTACTTATATCTAATTTATGCCGTATGTCCTATAAGGAATCAGAAATAGTTTAAGGAATAGATTTCAATATTTTCATCATCCTAGTTATTCATTCTTCTTCTATACAATTAAGCTAGAATTCGATTTATTAATGTTTGTTTAAAAACTCGTAACTATTACTAAATTCTGTTTTATTGTAATCAAATTAATTTAATATATCTATACTACAATTTATTTGTTTAAAGTGTTATTTTTCTATACATACATTCTTAATATATTATTTTGTATGTAGCAGACGAATAAATTCTTACTCTATTATGATTTTTTTTTTCCAAAATTCATTTCCCTGTTTATTTTATGGCAAGCTTTATATTGCCGATATTACGAATCTGTATCACGTAACATTGATCCCAAATTAGTATTATAACAACACTAAGATAAACGTCAGTGTCATTACACTATCAGACAGTTAGGTTTAATATTCATTTGAATAATCGTTTTCATACATATTTATATATATAGCGAATTCGCGGAACATCGCTGGCCGTTGATAATAAAAAACGACATTTGAAATCCCAACAAATAAAGTAAGTAATAACTACATTAAAAAACCATTTTTAACTTTGATGACACGCACGTAGAAAAATCTAGAACATTCAAAGGAAACCTTATCGGCAAGAAAGTTCTTTTTAAGAAATATTTACATTTGAAAATAGAAAAAGGATAAATGTCATGTCACTTTAACTATATTCTAAAGAAAACTATGGATATAATTACTAAATATTGATTTATAACTACAAAATAATTTGTTACATAGGACATGGCTTCTATGAGATCTCTAAACTTTTTACGATGGAAAGACTGCATCGAGAGACTTGGCATTTTTTTACAATTAATGTTTTTCGTGGAATATAATCTACCTGTATGCGAATATTCGGCCAAATTCGTTAAGAGAGCAACAAACATGCTTCCATGTGTACAATTCGATATTCAAAACTACGCAACGGCTTTTTAACCGACTTCAAAAAAGAAGGAGGTTCTCAATTCGTCTGTATGTATAATATTTTTTAATAAATATTTATATTTGAAAATAGAAACAGGATAAATGATTAGAAAACGTTATTTCGTAGAATATCTATAACAAAACACGCTATTATGAGTAATTATCAACAATGTCACTATCATTTATATAAACTGCTATAAATTCTCATTAAATTATTCATTAATTTCATGATCAGATTACTTATACTTGTAATAATTACATCTTATCGCAAATATTATTAGTAAATACATCTAATTAAACACGTTTTCAAGAATTAATCACTTACAACAAGAATAACTTCTAATAATTTATAATTAAATAAAAAATTAGTACGCTTAAAATGAAAATTAAGGTATTCTTAGTATTCTCCATAATGAAACTACATTTTCATTTAAAAATATTGAACTTGTAAATACTAAACTCGTTTAAAAATTATATTTAAATAGTACAATCGGTTTCATTACTACGATTGAATATATATATTTTATGTACCCATAAGTTACATACAAAATGTACGGTCTATTCTTTATTTCATTTTTATTTAATTTATACAGATTGTAACGAGAACTTACGTCAATTCATTTGTTTTCTCAACTAAACTACACATAGTAATACTTTTGAATCGTCATTGTATTATAGTACTACAATTTACAATAATTCAACACCGGAAAGACGGTTTCTACAGAGAAGAACTGTTAAGAAACTCTGGTAGTTGCTCTTTTAAAATAAAAAGGTACAAAGTTAATTTTAAAAATAAAAAAGGGTCACTGTTCTTCGAGCATTCTTTCAAGGGTATTTCTGGTATCTGTCTTCCATCGAAATCCAAACAAGAATGAAGGCGGAGCGAAGTTCTCAAAACCTCGCTAACTCCAACATAATTGCATGTAGTTAGCTACTACAAACAGATTACCTGCCAGTCTGCCACCCGAACTAAGCGCAAACAATAACTGTTTAATCAACATTCGTCAACCACATTCGTCGAACTATTTTAATTACAAGTCGGCTTCATTTGTGAAATGTAAACAAACTGTACCTTTATAGACATCTTGGCTCACCGCAGCGTGCCCTTGCCAAAAACCAAATCAGTAAATATCACCGCATTCTCTACAAATTTCACTAAATAAATCACTTTATTTATCACTTATATTTAGCCACTTATTTACGCTACACGTCACTCCATTGTATCGCAGTTAAAACTTTATACCGAAACTTTAATAGAAAGAAGTCCGAAGCGATAGCGAACAGTGTCGGATGACCACTGAACGGGTTGTGTACGAGTCGGCGACTCATTATTTAATAGCCAGATAAAAGATTATCTATTGAGACGTCCTCGGTCAATACATCACTAAATTGCTTATTACGGTCGCGTGAATGGCGACGACGATTCAAATAGACGCGCGAACTGATGGCCAAATCTCTTTACCTCTTCTGAATACTATGCAGTATGCAGTGAAGAGATTCGGCCAAACAAAGTCGCTTTCCCTATCCCTATATATGTAGGTCGCGTCACGAATGTTTAGCGCTGGACGGGAATAGCTGCGCATCAGTAGAATCGCGCTCGTAATTGACGTATTGGTGCGAGTAAGACAACACGACTAGGGAACCAATCAACGCTCGCGCACCCGACGAACACGCGCCCCGCGCGTCGTGCCGGCCCCTCGATACCTTATTTTTGACTTCTGCGCAGGTTTCGTTCAGCGCTAAAGATTCGTGACGCTATACCTATGTATGCTTAAATCTTTAATCGAACTACGCAATCGATTCTCATGGGGATTTTTTTAAAGTGTAATTCAATAGGAAGGCTTATGTGTTAATATATGCGAGCGAAGCGGAGGCGGTTCGCTAGTTACGACTTATGGGAAGGTTTAATAAAGTTAAGTTAAATAAACGATGAATGGAAATGACGAACTGGCCTTTCGAACTTTCTGGAACGGTGGAATGATAGATTTATCGTTAAGGATGTCGTTGACTGAACCGAACGACACATATTTAAAAGATAAACGTCGCCAACGGAGATAAGTTTTTAATTATATAATTGGAATTACAAGTACAATGTGCAGAGATAATATTTTATATTTAGTAACTATTGCCAGCTTGAGGCTATTATTGTGTAAGGCACTAAGTTACTGGCGACTTTATTTATTTATTTATAAATTCTTTATTACATGTAAAAAAAACAACATTACAACATATACAAAAAAAAGAAAAATATACATGTAAATGGCGGCCTTATGGCTGTAAGCCATTTCTACCAGGCAACCATACAGGAAAGGATAAATATGAATAGATTTGCAGGTATAAAGATGAAAATCAAGATACCTAAGTGAAACAATTAGACGATATATAATGCATATTATATAAATGGACTTTGTCTTTGAAAATTTGAAAGTACTTCAGCCTACATAATATATTACTTTCATTTTCGTGTACGAACCAACTTGATTCACGTAAAAATACCTATAGTGAGTAGATCTTAGAAAATAGAAATTGTTTTTTGATTATTCAAAGTGAAATAATATGAAAAATTACTCGGTTTTCGCGACATTTTTCGCTGATGTTTCGCTCCTATTAGTCGCAGCGTGATATTATAAAAACAAAACCAACACAAAAACAATGTTTAAATTCGAACTATATTAGAGATTAACGCGTTCAAACAAACTAACAAACTCTTCAATTTATAATATAGGCATAGATATTATCTTCTTAAATAATTTAATTAAACAATTAACAAATGATATACTAAGTACCTCCACTCATGTGTTTTCTAAACATAAACGAGATAAATTAACAAGAAAAAGCAGGCAATTATATGAAACAATAGAAGTGCTTCATCTTTTAATATATTTGCCATTTAAGAAGCTATAGAAAGAGCCAATTGTACTACCTAATCGATTTAATGTTTTTATTTAAAATATAGATGATTTGAAAGGTTTACAGATATTTATGTTTCATAAATTTTAAATGTTAGTGGAAAGGTAGTTCTCATGATATTTTTCATCTTATCATTCATCATCTTATTATTATCTTTCATTTCAAACTACAGCCATACTGAAAGTTTTATTGAAATTTATGTAACATAAATTTTAGATATGTATTAGAACAATGGAACAAATAACTTCTATGCAGAACTACACTGGACTATATTATCTATAACTCTAGTAATTTTGAAGGACAGATATCAACAAATTAGCCGATAAAATATTTTGAAAGTTTTCATGTAGCTATAGTACGCGTCACGAATCTTTAGGGCTGAACGAAACCTGCGCAAAAGTCAAAAATAAGGTATCGAGGTAGCGGTACGGCGCGCGGGGCGCGTGATCGTCGGGTGCGCGAGCGTTGATTGGTTGTCCCAGTCGTGTTGTTTTTCTCGCACCCACAAGCGCGATTCTACCGATGCGCAGCTATTCTCGTCAATCGCTAAACATTTTTGACGGTTACTATACTTAATTATAAAGCTTATCTTAACATCACAGAACAACACACTTTAAACTTAAACGTTAGTTAAGCTAAAATAAACCTTTAAACCAACTCATAAGCAAACAGCAGTTATAAAATGATTCTCACCAATGATCGATTTAAAATTTTCAAATGGGATAAGTTCAATTAACTGTATGCAAAAATAGATAGGTCTATGGAAGTCAATTCTGGCGGCCGAGCCTCGATGCACATCAGTGCGCAGGCTATTCATAGCTACACACATACATACATACATACATTTCATCAAGCCAGGTTTTAAGAGTTTATTTTATGTTGTTGTTAGGGGCTTCGATGAGGAATTTTGTTTAGAGTAGTTTCAAATGTCTAATTATTTAAAGAGGAAATATTTGTTGTTTTCTTAAGTTAAAAAGGTTGGGGCCTTTTTAAGTACTTGAAATATTCTTATTATATTCGGTACAGATTTAAATTTGAACTACGGTATGATCTCAAGCTATCATTCACTGCGAAAAGATCCCTTAATAACTGGAAATAGACTAAAAGTTTGTATGGAAATACGCCATTATGACCTTGAGTTTCGTAGCTGTCAAATATAAAGCTGCATATCTCGTAAATGTGCCTAAGTCTTTCTTTAATTTAAACTAGCTGTTGCCCGCGACTCCGTCCGCGTTTATTTTCATAAAAAAATAATTCCCCTGGAAACTGAATTAAAAGTATCCTATGTCCTTCTCCTGGTTCTAAACTATATCCCCACCAATTTTCAGCGAAATCAGTTGAGCCGTTATCGAGTTATAAATGGTGTAACTAACACGACTTTCTTTTATATATATAGATGTATTGAAAAACACGTTTCGAATCAACAGACACAACAATCGGAAAGCGGTGTACTTAATAATTAAAAAATACTGTAGGAATAATGCCATGGTTTTAACAATTAAAAAATGCAATAATAATAATAATAAAAAGCTGTTTGATATTGTTTGTCAAATCAACAACCAAGCCAACTAGACGAGTGACAAACGTAACTTCCAAAGTAATGAACCTGTAATACGAAGAGACCACATTCTTTTTTTTTCTCTTTATAATGGGTTGCTTGGAAGAGATCACTAGTGAGTGATAAGCCGACCGCCTGTTACAAATGTTGTATCCAATGAAATGTTAATGTTGTATATTGTAACAAAGTATGAGTGAATTAATAAATAAATAACGTTCATCAAACTCGCTTGGTCAGCTAATTGTCTGCTGACAACAATTTGTTTGTCGAACATTCAATTAAAATGGAAATGCTGCTAAAAAGCATTTAGCACCAACAATCAGCTGTTTTTATCAATAAATGTCGGGATTATTTTATTAGCTCGATTTATCGCTCTCGGCCATGGCGTTTTTATTGACGCCTTTAATTTATTGCTTTTCTGATTTAAAACACACGCAGGGAAATTTCTGCTCTGATTAGAGCCTATAAATTTATAAGAAGATTTACAGGTATGAGTATGAAAAAATTGGGTACATTGAGGCATAATTCTATTTCCTGTTTCAAGTTGTTGTTGTCAAGTTTCTATTGTTTCTTTTTCTGCTAATGTAAAAAAAATATACCCTTTTTGTTCTTGACTTCGATAAAATAAATTATTCTTCTCCTTATATATAAAGAGTAAAATCTGACGATTAATAGTTCAAGTATTTAAGTAAAGTCATCTCAAAATCATAAATCGATTTTATAAAATAGTAATAAAACTTGGGAAGGTACATTTATTTTATAACATATAACACACACTTTTTTGTCGTAATTACTCACGTAACAATTAATTACCAAAAAGATGTTTTCCAGTTTCCAGTTCAAGGATCGAACTCACGACCCTACGCGCTGAAGGCAGTTTTGCTAGCACTGCGCCAAGCGGTCATTAGTCCAGCCAAATACTCATACGAATACATACTCATCTCATACTCATACAAATCAACTTTAAGCACGCCTCAAGTATAGTATTTTTTAGACATTTAAATAACAAACTGTAAAAGCAGACCGATTTGAGTTGTACTTAAATTTGCATAGCGTTTCAGTATTCGGAGGATCAGATTGACAAATTTTAGCAGACATCGTGCACTTAGTACTATCTAAATTGATCTAACATTGAATCAGCTAGAAAGAGACACAGATACTTTACAACTCTAAGTAAATCAATCAAACGAACAAAGTACGACCATTAGTCCGACACTTTCAATAGAACCAACAATGGGGAAAATAAATGTAAATCTATTTAACGTCTTCGCAAACAAGCGAGTTGAAAGTTTTTTATTAATTACGCGTCTTCCCTAGCAGTACTGGTTCCAATTGAAATTCAGTCTAAGAAAAAATTGCTAGGAACTTTCTCGAAGGGGACGGAGTGAAAGCAGGGCTGGGCCCTAAAGATGTATAATAAAAAAAATGAAACGCTAAATGTGTTGGTAAATGCATTTATATAAACAACGATTGGACCAATTAATGTTCGTTGGTGACCAAGGATGGTTTACTGATTTAGTAATTTGCTCATAACTTTTTAAATTTGATTTTTTTTGAGGATATATGTATTTTATGTAAAAATGTTGGTCGCCCTTTCACGCAAAAATTACTGAATGAATTTCGCTATAATTCAACATATATGTAGATTATATCCTAGATTTCCATTGAGGATATTTAAAGGTTTATTTTACAGAAATTACGCGGGTAAAACCGCAGGGCTCAGCTAGCTAATACACAGAATTCGTCTCTGGAGAATTCTTTGTCTTATTTCTTTCATCTCTCCTCATTCAAAGTCGACTTAGCACATTGAAAGTGAGCCAAGATATGTAGATCATTTAATTAATTACTTATGAATCTGTCGAGAAAACGTTTTTTATAGATTAAAAAAGCCTTTGTTCTATCAGAGGACTCTGCCTCGGAATATATCATTTCTTATATATAGTACTAGCTCTTGCTCGCGACTTCATCCCCGTTGATATGTTTTTCCATTATTTCTTCGCAGCTATTAGTCGCAGCGTGATGTTATGTAGCCTATAGCCTTCCTCGATAAATGGTCTATTCAATAAAAAAATATTTTTTCAAATCCAATCAGTAGATCCTGAGATTAGCACGTTCAAACAAACAAACTCTTCAGCTTTATATATTAGTATATAGATAAAACAAAGCCGCTTTCTTGTCTGTCCCTATGTTTGCTTAAATCTTTATAATTACGCAGCCGATGTTTATATAGTTTTATTATCGGATATAGTGATTTAAGAGGAGGGTTTATGTATAAGTAATACATGCATAAATGCAAGTAAATTTTATATCGGTAGTTGTACGTATTTTGGGTTCCCATGTCAATACCGTGACAGAAGTATCCTATGTATGTATAATAAATAGACAAATATAGATTACAAATAATCCGGTATGGTAATCGAACTCACTACCCTTCGTCCAGAAAGCAGTTGAGCTACCACTGAGCCAAGTAGATGCTAACTGATAACAAATGAAAATAATATATAGTGTAGAAACCATTATAACAAGACCCGCCAACACACGTTTAATCTTTTTAAAGTACACAATTTCACGGGCCACTTAATTTAATAGTTTTCCGTTGAAATTAACAAAGGGATAAATCCGTTGAGCAAACGAAACTTATTTATTAAAAGCTAACTTTGAAACAAACAACTTACATCAAACGATTTTAGCTATGGCAACTCAGTGGCGTGTGACGTAAAAAATGCCTTTATTAATTTTCAAAATGGCGGCTAAAAGTTTTCAAGGCTGGCAGCACATTTGTGATACTTTAAGCATATAATACAATAATATTGTGGGTATAGTGATAGTGTGATATGATTTGTCCTTTTTTTTATTATGGTGAGTGTGTGTGTAAGCGCGAAATTTCATTAATACTTTATTCAAATGTAACACAAAAAAATAATTTACAAAGAACGAAGAGTAGAGTCATAAAAAACAACACAACAGCCTTAAGTATGGATATTCTTATAAAATATTTTTTTATCCTAACTAGGCTACTCTTAACAGCGAATAAAAACAGTTATTTATAAAAATATTTAATTTAAATCCTTCTTTCAGTACAGCAGAGAGCAACAAAAAGCAATCTAAAGTTAATTTTGATCAAATACTATCGATATTTGATCAAAGTTAACTATAGAAAAGCTTGTTAACGTCATACAAAAGTCGATCGAAGTATTTAATTAAAACGGTTAATGTAATAATTATATTGCGTCACGCCGCTTTGTCCGCGAACACCGCATTTTTGTGGTTTCTTCTTAACGATTTAATGAATAGTTACGTTATGCACTTAATTTAATATTCTTTTTGATGAAAAACAGTTTTCTTGGTTGAGGTTTTTTTCTTTTGGCATAAGGAACTGTTTTTTTAATTGTGTGATTAAGAAAGTGCCATCATCATAGCAAGTTTTACATTCAAATCCAGGTAATATATTTATATAAATACATACGCAAACAATAAAAGAAACATAGTCTTTTATTTTATAATTTAAAAATAAATCTCATTACATGTAAAATTGAAAAAAAAATGAAATAAAATACGATACTTAAACAGTCTTCATTCCAACAAGTACCAGGCAACCATGAATAAAGGATACAATAATGAAAAAAAAAATTAATTACATTATCGAATCAAATTATGTAACGACTAAAAATCCCTATCGACCCAACCTAGTCAACAACGCTCAACATCTCATTACCTCTCAAAAAACCCGCTCAACAAAGGACCTGCGACTTTTCATTATTATTTTAAATCATTCACAATTCAATTCTGTAAAACAATTTTAATTAGAAAAGTACAAGTACGTACGAACTTATTTTAATTACTCGGAAGAGCGCGACATTATTAAAAGTTGAGCCACAGTTTTATAATTAAAAAAAGTGATTCCTTCGCGAAACTCTGTGATTTATGTCTCTAGCGAGAGATTTATGGCCGTCGAGTTTCGTACCTTTGCCTGTTAAACACTTGACAATTTATTCATTGGTCTCAAGTCTGAACAAGCGTATTGCTTTTCCAATTTGACCACTTAGTGGTACCCTTGAGGAGGAAGGATGTAACGTTCCTCCGAACAAAAGGGAGGATCCTCGGCCAATCGAACCACTGGCCGTTAGGCCCCTATGGTTCGATGTCGAGAATATGCATATTTTTTTTTAATTCTATGAAGTGGTGAGACGAGCTGGAGATCCTCCTGATGGTAAGAGAAACGCCAGCCCATAACCAATGTAGTGCTACCCAGAACTTTGCTCCGGGCAGGGGTGCACTACATCGACGCTCCCCACTTTGAGTCATAAGATGTTAAGACTCATAAGCCCAGTAATCTCGCTGGCTACAGTGCCCTTCAGACCGAAGCACAGTGACATTTGCACATCACTGTTCAGGCGGTTGAATGTCTGGCACTGTAGGGGAAGCCTATGTCGAAGAACAACCTGACTAAAAAAATAGAAATAGTTGCTGAAGAACTAAATAAAATATTGTGTAAAAACATATATGTAAACCTAGTCAATAAGTCAAACTGTTATGGTCAGAGAATAAAGGCTTTTTTTATTTATTTATTCACTATTATTGTTTCTTTTCACCGCTGCGGATAGGGTACACGGGACACCTTCGCAGATCCTTCCTTAATGAAATAGTTCCTATTAAAAAACCGACACAAGTAAAATACCTAGGTACTAACTAAAAATCGTAAGTACATAAAGAGCTGGTCGCAGCCAAAATAAATAGTTAAGACTAGTCTATTTCCACAATTCTGAATGGAGCCTTTGTTAAACAGAGAACTCTCAAATTCGTCGAGTGGTTTATTTTTGAGTTTCAGATTATGCAGCTCTGCTATAAATGTTGATGTTTTGAAGCTTTCATAACGTTAATGGGGCCTAGTTATATTTGTTATTTGCAATATTATAAAATTTTAAAATTTAGAGTTAACCTGTTCTACCTTATTCACGTTTTAAATATAAGCCATTCTTTTTGCGTATCTATATCTATATAATTCAAAGGTGACTGATATAGTGATCTATCAACGCACAGCCCAAACCACTGGACGGATCGAGCTGAAATTTGCAGTGCAGGTAGATGTTATGCCGTAGGTATCCGCTAAGAAAGGAATTCCCGAAATTCGGGAACTGCGGGAACGGGAATTAGCGGGAAAAATCTTTTGTATGAAAAATCTAAGCCGCTTAAGTTAGACGCTTGAATATTTATATAATAGCTTGAAATTTGGCATGCAGATACCTTAGTAAACTTAAAGGTTATTTGCAACAGGGTTTTGCAAAATTCCCACGGGAGCGGGGATAAAAACATTTGCATGGAAAAATCTAGGAAAAAAAGGATTATAAGGGAGGGAAGCGGGGGTCAAAGTTTATATGAAAGTCCACGCGGACGGAGTCGCAGGCAACAGCTAGTTATTTATATAACTTAAAAATAAATTTGACATCTATTTTTGTGTCCCAGCTGGCTTATATAATCTTTTTTTTTAAGTAAAACGAGTCTACATTATTTACACAGTTCGATTTATTGGATGTCATCAAGTTCCTTTTCGAGATTAAATTTTTAAAAGTTTCCTAGTGATTTGAGTTCAAATACAAAAGTATTTGTCGCAGAGCGTGACTTCGTGGTAGTTGTAGTGATGCCAAGGTGATGATTGTTTGCTTCATGATGGCTCTTTCTTAGGTTTTTAATAAGCAAAACTTCAGAGTAACATATTCACGGCGTATAATAATCCGCGTATAATATCAATTTTTACAATGCTGACGTTTTTATAGCTACGACAAATTCCACACAATTCTTTTAAGTTTGAACTTAAACATTGTAATAAACCAAGGAGGTTCGACTAATTAACTAATAGTTTTCACTATCTTGATTATTCTTTTCGTCCATCTTCTTCGATATATACATCCATCCTACCAATTTTATCCATCTTACCAATTTTATAAACGTGAAAGTCTTCAAGGATGTATAATTATGCTTTGCGAAAAATACTAAATAGACTTCGTTGAAGTATGGCCCTAGACCTTATATTAGATTAGATATAGATTACTATATGATAGGGTACTTTTATCTCAGCACTGACACAACCAAAAACCACCTGATACCACCTGATGACCATAACGATTAGAATTATAACATCAATGTTATTTTGTATCAATCGTTTACTCCTGATCTGTTGTTAGCTTTAAATGCCTATAAAGAAAGTTTAATGCTAAAACCGGGCTTACCCAAACCTGGCTTAAATATAATGATACGGAATAATGATATCGGGTCAGTGATCATACGGGCTCAAACCACTCACTGCTATACTATAAAAGTGATGTAGCAGTTGAAAGAATTGAAAAAATATTTTATTACTTTATATGCAAATTAATTGACTTTTTTATAAACACCTTTGAACCGTTTATACGAGTAAGCATCTGAATCCCTGTGTTTATATCCCTATGATTTCTGTTATACCGAGTTGGGAATTATTGTAACCTTCACAGTCTTATTTGACTAGGCTATAAAGTCTTTACGAATATAGTTAATTGTCCTAGCCTCCCCGAGCGGTCTTAACCGCATTTATGTATGAGTTATAATATTTAGGAATAAACACATAATCATATTTTATACACATAAACCTCCCTCTTGAACTATTTGTGAAAAAAAAACGTAATTAAATCGTTTGCGTAGTTTTAAAGATCTAAGCATACATACAGAAGAAAGTGACTCGGTTTTAAACTATTTAATAGCGAATGCCCTAGCTACACCACGACTGGTTTTTTATGTTTAAAAATATTAAATTAAACAATTGCGAATTCAAATTTCAGTCGGTTTATTTTTGTTAAACATATTTTTATTACTAGAAATAGATTTGAATACGAAAAAACAATATATTATCGCTGACCATGTGACATGGGCTTTACCCGGTCAAAATGGCCGCCCGTGGACCGGGCAGAATAAATCTGGATTAGACTGAGTGCATGAGATACCGCCATCTTTACTAATGACGGCCTTCATTTTGTGGACATTGAAAAATTTGCAAATAAATCGACAGTTTGGTCAACAGCCAACATGGTTTTTAAAAGCTTTTATTTACCTTGCAATGTTTATTTATTTATTTTATTACTAGCTGTTGCTCACGACTTCGTCCCCGTCGGATCTATTTCTATTATTATGTTATAGTGAGTCAATCTTAGAAGATAGACATATACTGTCGCGGACTTTTTTTTAGATCATTTAAAGAGGAATAATTCTTTCATACATATT
>DWAJ01000508.1:0-31909 GCA_018238005.1 Eurema mandarina
TAGAAGATGGGTCGAATATCAGAAGCAAGAGAGGTTTGCCTGGAGGTAAATCGGAACAAAATCCAAAAGATCCAAAGTATTTGGCTCTTGCTCAAGAATCATTAGACAAGTATGTTGCATCTTCGGGGTCGTCCAAGTCATATGGGCAGCTGCAAGTGAAGAAGGTCACGTCTCAAGTAGTCGCTGGAACACTTACGGAAATCGATTTCGAAGCATCGACACAGGAGGACATAATATCTTGTCACTCGAAAGTGTGGGATAGACCTTGGCTGAACAAAAAAGAAATTGATGTCGAGTGTCATATTTTAGATGGTTCGAATAGTAAAAGCAAAAGTAGAATTTCACATTCTAAGTCTAGACGAAAAAGGAGTTCTCCAGGAAGAAAAACCAAAGAGGACCCAAATGATCCTCGTTATTTATATTTGGCTCAGGAATCCTTGCGTAAATACCAACTGCTAAAGAAAAGCAAAGCTAGACGTGATGTTATTTCTGTAGTGAGGGTATCTAAACAAATAGTTTCAGGAATTATTTACAAATTGGATTATTTAGCCTTACGAAAATCTTGTCCCCATAAAAAGAGTACGTGTGGAAAACAAGATGATATAACACTTTACTGTCACTCAAAAATATGGGATCGACCGTGGATAAATCATAAGAAAATCGACGTGAATTGTGAGGAAAGAGACCAGGAAGATGAAAATGAAGAAACTAACAGACAGAAACGAAGTATTTTTGTTGGAGATTCCGTTGAGAAAGAGATACATCATAAAAAGTATATAATGTTTGCTCAAGAAGCAATGCAGAAGTATTTGCAAATGAACAACGCTAAATATGCGCACAAATTACTTGAAATACATAATGTAAGCGAACAAATTATAAATGGTGTATTAACTAAAATAGATTTCTCTATTTTAGAAAGTAAATGCTTAATAGATGATGAATATTCAATGAACGACTGTGATTTTCAACCAAATAACGTACTGCGTTGTATATCAGAAATATGGATTAAACCCTGGCTTAAATCAGACAAAGATATATCGGTCAATTGTAATGTGAAAAAAAACGAATCGAGTCAAAGTTCTTTAAACCCAATAGAAGCTAATGATGATGATAAGCCAAGATATAAAAGACAAATACAAGAAGAAGAATATGTTGACGAAGATACCAAGTTTTATTATGCGGATCGCGCTGTTCAACATTTAAACGAAAAATCAGACACAAATAATTTACAAAAGTTGACTACAATTCACGCTTTTGACAGCGGCACGATAATGGATGTTAATATGATAAGAATGTACATTGAAACAGCATACACTTTTTGCTTGCGCAACCAAGATGAAAAAGATTTATCTAGCTGTGAAGAACTACCCGGAATGTATCACAGATTATGCCTAGTTCGCATTTGGCCTTCTCCAGATGATGAATTAATCGTGCAGCAAATTACCGTTTTATGTGATGATGATTTAGAATTTGCTAAGGTTACTGGTATATCGATTAGAGAATTCGTTCAAGCATCTATTAAAGAGTTAGAAGCTTCACCTAAAATTAAATCAAAACTTGTAAATCAAGGTGAATCTTATGTTATACCAACTCTCAATTCCGGAGATCCTTTAAAATTGAATTTTATTTTGGCATTTAGTAACTGTTCAAAAGAGGTGGATGTTATGAAGTCTCTAGACTGTGATATTGATACATCAAGGCCTTTAAAATCTTGTACGTCGTTAATATGGTTGGCACCAAATACTAACAAAATAAAGAAAATAAATGTTAAATGTTCTTTTCCGAATGTGATGAGAAAAAAACGATCCCTGTCGTTAAATGCAGCTAATTTGACATCGGATGAAATAATCATACAAAATCTAGTAAAAGAATCTATAGAAAAACTTGAAATGGCATCTCTTAATAAGTACAAACAACGAGTTTTACAAATTAATAGCTATTCTTCTAAGATTACAAGTGGAAGAGTCACAGTTATCGATTTCGATGTCGGGTATACATCTTGCTTGAAGTACGAGTGGGTTGAAAACATAACTGATTGTGAATTTTTGGAGCATTTGCCGAGAAGACATTGCATTTCAAACGTTTGGGAGAGGTTGTGGTTAGAAAATGGAAAACGAATTGAAGTCAATTGTCAAGATGATGAGACGCCTATCGAAGCTCACATTGAATTCGAAAACCCAGCAAGTGTCATGGAGCTTGCAAAACAGGCCTTGAAACACATTGAAGCCAAGTATCCCAATTCTCAGCGGCAAAAGGTTGTCAGAATATTCTCAATGGAAAAGCAGGCGATCGCAGGTGTGCACTACCGCATGAAAATAGAAGTCGGAAATACGAACTGCTTAGCTTTAAGCTTAAATGATACTTGTGAACTTGTGTCTAACATGGGACTCAATAAGTTCTGCAGGGTAAACGTTTGGCTACGACCTTGGACCAATCACCCACCTAACTTCCGGGTTTCTTGTGATTACGAAGAAGGAAGTAGCACTGAGATGTATCGACATATGCAAGCGGAACATCTGTTCTATGACTTTATAACTACATATAGGCCTGCATACATTAATGATCATAATGAAATGTTAAAGCGGTTTGAAATTTTTAAGGAAAACGTTAAGAAAATTCACGAATTAAATGTACATGAACAAGGAACCGCGAGGTATGCTGTGACGCGATTTACGGATTTGTCTTACGAAGAATTTGGTCAAAAATATCTGGGTTTAAAGCCGAGTCTTAAGGATCCAAACCAAGTCCCGTTCAGGAAGGCTGATATTCCTGAAATTAATATACCAGAGAAGTTCGATTGGAGAGATCACGGTGCTGTGACAGAGGTTAAGAATCAAGGATCGTGTGGTAGCTGTTGGGCGTTCAGTGTTACTGGTAAATATTTTAATATCCTCATAATTGCGTACCTGGCATTGTTTTGTAATTCCTTTGTTTTTTATTTTACAATAACATAGCTGCCTAAGGTTTCCTTGGGATTTTTTTATATTCAATATCTCCCTAGTATATATTACTTATATTTCCAGGTATATTGTAAGAAAATAATTATGTAAATAGGTTCAGGTGTTATCGAGACTTAACTCGATAGCTACTCTTAGGCGCTTACGCTGAAACACATTTTGTAATTCATTTCTATATGTATGTATTTCTATTGATTATTTGATCTATTTAGGTAATGTGGAGGGGCAATGGAAGATTCAGACTGGGGAGCTGGTTTCTCTGTCCGAGCAAGAGTTGGTGGACTGTGACAAGCTGGACGAAGGTTGTAATGGTGGCCTTCCCGATAACGCGTACAGGTGAGCTTCATTTCAGATCAATGTTTTTAGGGCTGTTAGCCTTAAGGCCAAGTCAGACCCATCTTCAAAAAAACCCAAAAAAAAATCTTACTATGACTTATTATTAAAGAGCGCCATTTATAACCAATAAATGGCGCTCTTTATTTATTAGAATCAGGACCAAAAGAATAAGTTAAAGATAATTTAATATTAAATACCGTAAAGAGTTCTCATGTTTACGAATAAAGATTTTCTATTAAACGAGCGGTTTCTCTTTACAAGTTCTGTATAGTTTTATCGCAAAATAACCGAGTCAAAAGTTTCATATTCGATGTATAGTTGTTTGCGTGGATTTGGGTCAGGGCACCTCGGATTAGAAGTCGCAAATAAACACATTTGTTTTGATATGCGGGTAAGGACAAACTCTTATATAGGACGTCTTAAGTCTCACAAAGGGGCTTTAAGCTTTTCTATAACGTTTTAAGGGAATTAGATACGTAATATTCTCTGTAGCGGTAGTAATACTTTTTGGATAGTTGTTTTACATATGATTATGTATTAGAAGAATTTGTTTCCGATAAGAATTACACAAAAAAAACAACACGTTTACTATTGAGATATTTTGGTTAAGTTAAACTTTATACAAGATTCAGTTTTTTATTGATAAGAGTATATAGTAAATGTTAGATTTATTTCATGACATTTACTAAAAAATCATAAAACATATTAAACAAAAACAAAATAAAAATAGTGTTTGATACTGGTTTGTCTGTATTAAGGTCAAGGTTTACATTGTTTTGAAGTTTGTTTTATTAAATATTTCGTTGGCTCTTATTAGCAAGCAACCAGAATGTTATTTTCATAAATTTAGTTTTAATTAAAAAGGAAACAAAGATATGAGAAATTCAAAACTTATTATGATCAGAATTTTGTTATAAAATCTTGTAAACGCTTAAGGAAAACTTAAATCTAACAAACGTGCAGTTTTAATGTAAATTTAATGGTCAGTAAGACTTCATTGTACGCATTAGAGGAGTCTCGCAATAAGTTATAACTTTCCGAACATCTTTATCAATTCAATAGTATCAGTTTCTAAATGCACATTGATCAATATAAAGCTTTTCTTATTAATTCTTAACCCAAAAAAAATTGCCTAAAACTTAACTTGATAAGACGTTTTTACTGTTACGAAAGTAAGCTAGCCGATGGATATATTTACAAATATTTTATACTAGCTGTGCCCGCAACTTCGCCCGCGTAGAAAAGTGACTTTGGGCAGCATTTTTGAAAATGCCTAACCCGCGCCAACAAACGTTCCGCAAGTTCCACGTGATTCTTTAAATTGCCATAACTTTTTTACTTATCAACCGATTGACATGAATTAAGCACTAAATGTTAAGTGAAGCTTACCACAATATATCATTGAAAACCCCATCTAGATAGGATAAGCCGTTTCTAAGATTAGCGTGCACAAACAAACAGACAAAAAATCCAAAAATCATTGTTTTGGGTTCTATTGCATTAATAAAGGTCTCCTATGATATTTTTTCTCATATATGTTTCATGTACAGACAGCGACTCGTTACGTTTTTATTATATGTATTGATTGATAACTGAAGTTTATTGGGAAGTAGCATAACGGATCTTATTCAGGTGAAAGAACACGAATCAATTAATGATCGGTTTATTTATAAATTGTAGAGCTATAGAGCAACTGGGTGGTCTGGAGACGGAGAACGACTACCCTTACGAGGGGGTCGACGACAAATGCTCGTATAACAAGACCCTGTCAAAGGTGCATATCCGAGGCGCGCTAAACATCTCGTCCAACGAGACCGATATGGCCAAGTGGCTTGTGCAGAACGGGCCTATCTCTATAGGTAAGTTTTACGGTTAAACGGTTTTGTATGTGTTGTCTTCATTACATGGTATAAATCAAAGTGGATTTCTCTGTTCCTATATCCCTATGTATCTTTAAAACTACGCAACCGATTCTCATACGATAGTTTTTAATATATAGACTATAGAGTGATTCAAGAGGATGGTTTATAAGTATAATACATGAATATTATATGCAAGCGAAGTCGAGGCGGGTCGCAAGTTATTAGTATGTACTAAAAAGTTGTTTTCGTATTTCTTTAATCTCCTAAATTAATATGTGTTTTGTTTCCCTTTTCCTTTAATCTCCTTTTGTGTTTTGTCCTTGCCTTCCTTCTTCTTTTGAAGGTCGCGAAAGTCGGTTATATTACCTGGGTAGTTTTCGTTTCCGTGTCAATTCTGGGATACTGTTTCCTGTTTGTGGTACCCTATGTGTGGGTCATCTGTATGTCAAATTTCAACCAAATCCATTAAGAAGTTATTGCGCTAAAGAGCATATATTAGGTACATACATCCAAACAAATTTTCGTGGTTATAATATCAACAGGATAAGTTATAAATTCGTTAATTGGTTAATTATACAATATCTGTGGTCAATATAAATTCACTAATATTTCTGGGAATGGGGATATAACCGCTGCTGTTTGACAAACATGTGTTGTATTGAGGTAAATAAGGACAATTGCGTGTTTGAAAACAAAGATCCGTTTCTCGACCTTGAGTCATTTTAATGAGCTACTATCATTGTTAAGTTATAAATAATATGTTACATAGAACTGATACACACTATATATAGTAGATGCTGTTAATATTACATCATACCATTCGTAAGATTTCTTTATCTCGTATAGATTTCCTAGTTTGGTAATACCTACAAATCAAGTATAAAATAACTATGTTTTATTTGCAATACTTGAGCTCATTTTATTAAAAATACTAGCTGACCCATGCCCACTTCGTTGGGCATAATGTTAATTATCCTTTTCAGTTTTTTATACAAGCCTATGACACTCAGCAATAATGTGGCTTTCTATTTCTGAAAGAATTGTTAAAATCGGTTCAGTGGATCCCGAGATTACCCCTTACAATTTAACAAGCACACAAACTTTACCTCTTTATAATATTAGTATTGATAACGTAAAATCTATTGTCCAGATTTGGCCAATTTGACGTACTAGTAGCTTAGACGATGGATTAATATGGGATACATTTCATCTCGGTATTGGTACGGAAGCGAAAATTACTCGCTTAAAATGCGGTTATCTACTTATAAGAGCATGGATATATCGACCTAATATATTGTTTTATGTTAATTAATGACATCTACTATAGATAACCATACAGTTACTGACTCCAATATGACATCATAGATATTATTGTATTGACACAGCACTATATATAAAAAGATTTATCGCGCATATTAAACTAGCTTATACATATATGTGTGATGATATTACATAGAATATACTAACATATCCTGCCTAATATAAATGTTTGTGAGGATGTTTTCCCTTTCAAATTCAAATCTAATAATCTCTAATCTTTGGGTGATATATAATATGGAAGTACCTTAGACCCTTAACTACATCATAGATACTTTTTACCCCGGTATTGCCCTGGAGAAGGAAATAAAGCGGGTAAAACAAAACCTATATGTGATTCTGAGACTTGCCTTTCTAGGTATAAATGCGAACGCGATGCAATTCTACGTGGGTGGCGTGTCGCACCCGTGGCGCATGCTGTGCAACCCCAACAACCTCGACCATGGAGTGCTCATCGTCGGCTATGGCATTAAAGGTAAAGTAACTTATAAAACTTGTTTACTCCATTCTAGAGCTGTCAAGCTCTGCGAGTGTTGATGGGCGGCCTAGCCTGCTCGTTTGCCCCCTATGTTTAAAAAAAATTAATAAGGATGTAGTACGATTAACCAAAGATTGCTGGTTGGTATATCTATGGAGAAAGGGGGATGTAACCCTATTCGGATACAAATGGCTTTGAAGATCCGAAACAAGTCGAATAAATCGTCGAGAAGATATGCTACGTCTCAAAAAAAAATTATAAGCACGATGCGGAACTCCGCTTATATGTAGTGGTCGCTGTCAGCGACCGTGAGGAGAAAGTGTAGTTTTATTTAGACAAGGATGTTAAACGTATGAAAGATTTGTTAGCTTATTTTTATTGCAAAAAGAAAATTATTATTACATGCATTGCTTAAGATTTTACGTTTACTATGTACCGACGCGACGCTATATAGTAAGAGAAATAGTATTATGAATTAATATATAAGCTAAGCAACTGCTATAAAAACTAATAATAATTTGCAGAGTACCCGCTGTTCCACAAGCATTTACCCTACTGGGTGGTGAAGAACTCTTGGGGTTCCCTGTGGGGCGAACAGGGGTACTACCGCGTGTACCGCGGGGACGGGACCTGTGGTGTCAACCAGATGGCGAGCAGCGCTATCGTTTAGACTTTATTTATTTATTTTTATTACTTTAGCTATACGCTGATCGACACAGGCATGACAGATCCAGCTTTGGCGCCAAGTGGAGATCATATGTCAGTCATGGTCAAATATATGTATGTACATAATTATTAAAATCTATTTAGAGTTCAAAGTCACTCGCTTAAAAATGGTTATGAAATGTTAAAACAACGAAACCCAGTGAGATCAGATACATGCTTCTCTTAAATATGAAATTGTTTTTTAATATGTTTTTTAGGTACTAAAACCACTGAATGATAATACAGTTAATAATTGGTCAGCTCTCATTATATATAAACACTAGATACATAACACATGCAAATTTCTGACTTATTGATAATTATTACATTTGTTCTATACCACTTAATAATTTATTGTATTTGTTCTTAACAAGTATCATAAAAAATATTCTTACGAAAAGTGTTACAAGAAGACTTTTTGCCTAAAATGCATATAATATGAGATTAATTATAATAATTATTGAGATTAAAAATCACGAAATTTTCTCTAGTCACTTCAAATTTTTACAGTTATTTTTCCCACTCTTTTGGAAATAAGTTTACTCTCAACAATTGACATTATTGTATAAAAAATTTATATTTCAATTATTACATACACATGTACTTTAAGATTAAAATAATACATAGAATAATTGTTAGTATATATAACGAATGAAGTGCCTTAAAGGTATGAGATTTTATATATTGTTAAAAAAATAAAATAAATAATCTATATTCCAGATTGAAATACTTAGTGAAAAAGAGTTTAAGTTTAGTTTTTATTGTTTCAATGATGACGTCACGCTTTAATTTCAAATCCATGCAATGTATGTTGATATGGTTATTACTAGCCGATAAGAAATATTTGAAAAAAAAATGTTACTAGAACGAACTCTTTTTGATGGGATTTGATTTTCTATTGCGTTTTCTGTGACATTTATCTGTAAAACTTAGTTATGTATAACAGGAATCTCCGACAGTGATCTACTAATATAATTATGCTTATTGTTAGTGATAAGGAATGGTACTACTTATGATTTTATACTTATAATATAACGTGTCATGTAAGAAAAGATATACTTATACACTATGGAATTTGTATTAAATAAAGTAAAAATACAGTAAGCGTTTGATTACAACCAAATGGTCTCCTAAAAAGCTAAGAAGCAAATGTGTCAATAAAGTGTTAAATTGTGGACAAAAATAGTTTTTAATAAAGAGAATGAGATATTTAACATTAAATACATAGACTAAAACAAGCCTAATATGTAAGGGTTAACATTTTTCCAATGTGCAATGTAATAATAGGACTTGAGTCCTGGCGGCATTTAAGCGCAATACTTTGAAGCGACTATGAGTTTTATGATTTATTTAATACTAGCGACCCGCCCCTGCTTCGCTAACATATGTTATTCCTGTGCAAATTTAATTAAAAATCGGATCAGCAGTGTTGGGGGTCCATCGTGGACGAACATTGCGACACGTAAGTTATACATACATATATATTTAGAAGAGATATTAACATAAATACATGATCACAATTTGCAACGTCTCAATGGTAGTAAAATGGAAATGAACTATTTTGCCAAAATTGTCAGTCACGGTCATGTAATCAATGTGGCATATGGTTATTTTCCATTAGGGTCATTATTTACGGATTAGCCACGAGGCTAACGTATTAAGTGCCAGTTTCGTTTTTATCAATGACTATTCTTGTTGAAGTGTTTTATTTTAAGAAGCCTATAAATGCTTGAAATTTATTCCGTTTATCAGAAGATCTTCAGTAAAATCATCTTACCATTATCTTTTGTAATTTTGAATAAGCACTTCACCCGTAAGAAGGGTCTTGAGTCAAGCATACCTCTCTCTAATCGGTGAAACATAAGATGCCACAAAATTATCTGCGTTATAATTTTATCGTGAATATTGAATCCATTAGATTCAAAGTTGTATACTTTTATATATTTTAGTTTGTTTAATTTTATTTGAAAGTTTGCAGTGCAGGTTGAATATGATTTTTAGTGACATTATTCGAGAATGTTATCTGTAACTGGCGCATTTAATTGTGATCTCTTTCAGGCGGCCAAATGAAGGGAACTCTGTATTGAAGGTAAAGAAGTAAGTCCTCTAGAATGAATTGCCGGCTCGCATTGAAGTCAACTAAAGATATTTCATTATCATAAAGAGGGCCCTGATATGGGGAACCGCTGTGGGGTTCGTGGAAGAGTCTGCGAAGGTGCCCGTGATCCCCACTCACTGCGGCAGAACGATTACAAACAGTGGGGTTTTGGTCGGTAGAAGTCCGACAAGGCCGTGGTCCTTCCCCGAGGTCCATGGGTATCCAATGGAGATTTCCCCACTAAAAAAAAGGTATAAGTATCATTGCATTTCGTATTTATAGCCCGTTTTACCCTATTTATATGTTTGAGGCTGGCAACGCATTCGCGATATGCAGATATGCAGAGATGCAGAGATGGCTCTCATTATCAGGAGAACCGAATACCTACATAGTTGCCCGCTATAACAGAAAAAATATTAACGAGACATTTTATACATCTGCTACTGACAATTGGATTTTACGCAGGTGAAACCACAGGGTACAGTTAGTCCAGCATAGAATCGCTCTATTGATAATAGATTCATGAATTAATGCAATACTCGTACAAACTCCGACAGTTAACTCAATAAGCGTACGTTCCCGATTCAATAGCAAGCTTCTAGTCTACAGGAACTAGGTATATTGCACTGATCGGTAACTAGCAGGGCGGAGTTCGGTTATACCCGCTAACGATCCTGATGCCCTGGTTACTTTTATCGATTCTATGCGATTTTAGATGAGCGCTTCTGTCCTATTTTATTAAAATAACTTTGAAAAACGACCTTACCATTATGTATTCTAATAAATTTAATAGAAATTTGAAAATAATAGCGTAAAAGTAGTAGAGATTACTATAAGAAAACTCATGTAACAAACAGCATAACACAATAGAAATAGGTCAAGATAAATGTATCTGTATTTATTGTTTAAAAATAAATACTATCTTGACCTAATTGTAATTCTCCTCATTTTCTTTATCTACGTATAAAAAACTGTTTTTTCTTATCTGTATTAAATATTGGATACCTACCGCAAAATAGATAATGATCGAATTTAGAATCAACTTGCCTACAAAAGTTTTGCTACATCCAATGAGTAGTTTTTGGCTAAAATATCCCCATACACCCTCACAAACTTTTTGCCGACGTAAATAAACTTTTAAACATTACCAGTAGCAAAATATAAAAGTTCATTTAATATTGAAGTATAACGTGAACAGAGAACAAGTCAGCCGTGTAGTGCCGCCCTAGACATAGGTATATTGTCAAGTCGAGGTCGCGAAAGTGGGCCGTCAAATGTTCTCACGAAACGGGGCTACGGATGCATACATAAAATGTATGGAATATGCCATTATTCATGACGCGATATCTGATCTCTTTTCATACAATTTTCTTGTTATAGAGATCGTTGGTAGGTATGTATGTAGATTTATGATCAGACTATTATTAAGAAGACTGAAGTTATTTTTCGACTTACTTCTAATTAGTATTTAACAATGAAATCACAAAAACAATTACATAATTAATTTTATAATTATTAAATTAATTATATATGAATATACCTAAACCTAAAAAAACTTATCTAAAGTAAAATATATAGGCCGGTAACTACACGAAATTTCAGTGCAGTTAATGAAAAGATTCAACGTGATAAGTAATATTATTGAAACTTGAAATGCAATAAAGTGCGAATGATCCCGTTAACCTCCGTCGAGAACTATTTGATTTTACCCTCCAACGAGGTTCGATCCATTTGGTTTCAATGTTTACTCTTTTAAATTCAATGACCCAAGTGCTTGAATAAGGTAAAATCCAATAGAAATATTCGTTTAAGCTCAATCGGAGTGTTGAAATGTTATTGAGGTTTATATGAATGTGTCTGATGTTGAGTCTCTGAGAGCAGATGTATTGTGAATTGTGATTGTTAGAAGTCAATTTTACGGGAATAAGCATATTTTTCTTTTCAAAAGTTTTCGATACGCTTATAAGATTGATTTATGAGCGTATATGAGTAAAAATAATGAATTTGTATAAATATAGGTAAAAATAACTGTATGTATTTAATCATGTAAAGGAAAACAATGCAAAGAAATAAACTTTATCTCTATATCTGTATCTATATAATATGGCAGCTTTCATAATCTACAGCCAGCTGCGAGAAAACGAAGCAATTATCCACAATCTGTACTTATTGTTAGCTACTAATTCTTTTCTTTTATATCTGGTTTCTGCCCACAATATTGCAATTTATCCGTTGTACAGAGTACGGGCTGTAATCATCCGCCTCGCTGGCATCTTTCTGACCGGAAAAACGTTTTGCCCCCACTATCTCGAAGTTTTCAGACGCAGACTTTTAACATCACTTTATATAACTTGAGAAAGGAAAATTGGATGCTTCTTTCGATTGTTTAACAATTCATGTGATACTATTTGATTTTTTGCTATGCGCGTTTGAAGTTATTGAAATTGCGTAACTAAAATGACGAAGATATAGCCAATACATTAATGTATTTGTTTCATGAGTTTGTTTTGTATAAAAAATAGGTGCAATCGATAACGTGACTATTATAAGATATTATACTATAAGATAATATTAAACTATACATTATATTTTTTTGTATAAATAAGTTTCTACTTCTAATTGTAGAAGGTATTCTAATGTTACGACGTTATAGCTAGACAAAAAATATTTTTTTTGGAAAAAGGTAGAGTACCAACTACCAATACCCATTACCAGCTTTATTGCAGTACTGTTTGATAAAAAGCATTTATATATTATTTATTGCGGGTATATTATTTGACCTAGTTGTTATGAATGTGAAGTATATTAACATTTAAACATTTTTTCTAAGAAAACTAATTACATTAATCCTTTTTACGAAACTATTCCATTGACAATTACCCGTGAAGTGATAGTTTGGAGAAAAGTCAAATAAAAATTGCATTAGTTTTCTATGATAATGAGACAATATTGAATTATTAGTTACAATGAACAATTTAGCACCAAGGACGTCGATATCAGAAGAAATGTTACCACCGATGACCACACTCTGCGATTATCGACATGCGGATGATGTTCCTCGAGAAGTGTTCAGGAACAGAACAACTTCAGTCGAAGTGATCGTAAAACAAGTCGTTAATAAAAATAAAACGAAATGTTCTTCGCAAGAATCAGCTTCCAATAACGGCAAGGTCAGCCAACTTTACACAGACGTGGAAATCTTAAAAAATGAATTGCACAAAGCCAACACTAATTTGGAAGAGACGAGAAAATGTTTCAGCATAGTTCTGTGCGAAATAAAAAAACAATTAGACGCCGCTAATCAAAGAGAGTTGAAAAGACAAACAAAGAATTTGCTATTGCAATTAGAGAAAGAAAAACTTAAGACTCTATTAGATTCAAAGACAAACTTGGTGAGGAAACTCAAGAAAGAATTGCTCAGTATGAGGCGGATACTAAAATTCGTTATTAACGGAATTCATTGCATCCCACAGTTGTTTGAAGAGGAGTTGGATGAATACTCAGAATTCGAGAAGGAATTGAAGAAATGCGCATCGAACAATCACAACGCATTTGATTGTATCACTCTTGACAGTATATTATCAAGTAAAATGTAAATCTATTCTCATTGTGAAGAAAGCATTATAGGTTGTGTTTAATAAGCCTATTTTATACGTAATGTTATTTGTAATCGATGTTTTTCGCTGTATTAAAGATCGTTTATCGCAATCGAGCCTCCATTTTTCGTAGCTTTACATTGTAAAATAAATGTAGTAATTGATATTGCAGTCGAAGGTAATCAATCCGGCAGTGCAAGTAGATACCCGGGCGGTGCATAGCCGGCGCTAACCGGGTCACGATGCGACCGGGTCACGCGGTCAAAGCACACCTACCCCGGTCGCCGCCGGAGACCCCGCCCTTGTTCACTCATTAAGCCATTCACAAATCACACCTAAACACCTGTTTACTGTACATTTCACTACTAACGAGCTCGCTAAAAAGAGTCTACATAGAAAAGCATCAATGGATATCTCATTAGTTAATAGATTTAGGGATTGTAGCTGGCGGGTTGTAGCATTTCACAGCTTGCGGTTTTTCGGAGTACAGGTTTAAGTGCTATCTTGTAGACTTGACTTTATATACAAACTGCAACTCATTTTAATTGTTACATAATGTAAATAGCAACTTTCAATAATATGACCAATTTACTAAGGATACAAATTATAATAAGAATATATATATTTTAAATAAAAGTTCTTCAACTGTCTGAGAGAGACTGAGAGAGAGTTATATAGGTGCTTATTTGCATTAGTATCTAATGAAAACATTTGTGTGTATTTTTTTTGTAAGGAAAAGCAACTTACCAACAATTATAAACAAGTTATATCGAAGGTATTTTTTGGCCTATTTCCGATGATTGATCCATACAGCAGTTTTAGCAATGTTCCTATTTGATCGATCATATTTTCCTAACTAGTACTATCGAAAACTTGGATTCATACACGATGATAATTTGCTAAAATGCACATTTTACATGAAAAAAATCTTGCACCTAGCTTTATTATACATATCTTTATAGCTTTCTATAGTGCGTACTCAGTTACTGTAATTTTAGATAAATGAGTATTTGAAAATTGGTATAGAAAAATGTAGCATGATGTATTTATCTGAATGTAGCGCTAACAGCTGAACTCCGCGGGTTTGACCTAAAACGTTACAAAATTAAAATATCGATTGGGTACTGAGTTCGCAATTCCCTAAAGTCTTATTGTCTTCGCATGGTTGTACACATAAAAAATATAGATACGTAAAATAATAAAATGTATAAACTTAGTGTTTCTACTAGACCATTTTCGTTCTTCAAAAGCATCTATTAAATACCTTCTTAGATTGCTAGTGCGATTTAATTAGGCATTTATAATATAAGAAAGTATGTTACGAGTCACATTACGTACGAAAGAAAACTATAGAATCAAGTTTCGTGAAACCAGGCTCCAAGCTCCTCTTTACGAGAGGAATTAGACAGGAAATACGGTAATTTTACCTAAACATTTATCAAGAAGCATTTCTATATTCTTTACTATTTATAATACCTACTTAGTTATCTAAAAACTTTAGTGAAAAAAGCTAAAAACTCAAGTGCGATAGAAACGTTTCTCAATTTTATCGAATTCTCGCCCACCGAGTGCAACGAATACGATTCCCGTATAAAAGTGTTGCATATTTCATAGGCTACGAGCTGCGAGCAGTTATATTGCGATCCTGAAAACTGACACGATTGGAGATTGTTCGCCGCGTTTCTCGCCCAGTCGGAGTTAGCACTCGGTAGTCGGCCAGTCGTCTCCAAACCTTCTCGTAATGCACACGTCTCACAGACTCCACTCTCAGAAACACACTCACATGTGACAACTTTCACTTCTAGTGTTGTGAATGTGTGCATTTTTTTAATTGGCAAACGAACTTTAGTGTATCAATATGGGTTTCTATGAAACAGCGCGGCGAAGACTCTAGGCTAATCGCAGGTTCGTGTCTAGATTACTATGATCGTTGATACAACTAGACGAAAATATTTTAACTGTATAAGAATATTTTAAGCTCTTAGTTATTTCATATTAAATCTTTATATTTAGTTAAATAAAGTTAGCTGGCTTTTACATAATTGACAGCCTTTGCATGTTACTTCGTGTGATAAAAAAATAAATTAATTAGTAGTATTTAATTTAAATATTCAAATAATTTAACAGTAAAAACTTAATATGAAATAAGTAGAGTCAACTCTTAAACATCTCCGTTAATAATAATAATAATTAGAAATACATGATTTAAGGTTATATTTAATAAGAATTAAACACGTCGAAATATTTTTAATAGTGAATTTGACATCGTTTTACATTATACATTAAATTACAGAAACCCTATAATATATATCTAATTAAATTATTATATTGCTATTATTATTAATTTCCCGGGTCAGATCAACTTTCTCACATTTTAGAATCGTAAAGGAATATTTAAATTAATTCAACACAAAATGAACCTCACACGATCAGTTCGTGTATTGTAATGGCACGCTGAAACTTCTCGTAGATACAAAGAGGCTTACTGTTAAACAGTTACTAAGTCAGAAGTTCTCTTGTCTTTTCTGTTTTTTTCAGCGCTATGCTCGCGTATGCAATTACCGAAGGTGGGAACATACTCGTATTTACAAAGTATCATTTAAAAACTGAATAAAACCAACGGTATATTACTATAAAACGATACACAACTAAATAAAGAATCTACAGACTCATCCGCAACTCTTCTACATTTTCGTAACTTGTGTTATCTTTGGAACTATTCTGTGTGTTCTATATCTAGTTATATCTTTTCAGCTTATACATGAACGTTTATTAATTGGAAATTTAATATATAATATTTTTATTTAAAATTCGTAAAATAGCGTCACCTGAACCACTTTTCAAGTCGCAAGAGTTAAGATTAAGGACTCGGATTAAGGATCATGCTTGTATAAAAATACTACTAAGGCGTGCAAATAAGTCAGCAAGTTTTTTATCAACTTACGCCGATATCACAGACACACACATCGACAGACGAAGATGTACATATAGTGTTTAAAAGTTAATCTTTATTTTACATTGTAGTTTCTTAAATTATACGATTTAACTAGCTCAAATAACTAAGCACAAAGTTATCCGACAATCTTTGGAAATGTTTCAGAAACTAGAGATTAAAGAAAGCTGAGCTTTATTTTTCTTTTATAGTTATAAAAAAAGAATTTACTGATTTAAATTCACTTTAATACTTACTCTATTCACAGCGAGAAGTATTCTGTATACTTTTAACTACCCACTGCAACAAAGTTAAGGATTTATTTAGAGAAATAAACAAAAACGTCCCAACGTTCAAATGGATCCCTTCAATTCGTCCCATACAATGGGAGTGAAGTCCCTGCTACGATTTGCATACATTATTCCTATTGTATTTTTAAGTGAGTCCGGAGCAATTTCGTAGTACGTAGTTTATTCCAGTACTCCGGGGAATAAATCGACGCTGAATTAAAGTTTGTTACAAAATATATCTACCCGAAACAATGATTGACGATAGGGGATTTACTCCGGTGGTTAGATTTGTTCTTTTTAAGAGTTTTAGTGCTTATTTGAGTCTTTTAATTATACTTACCTATATTTGAAAAGCAATCATTAAAAAATGATGATTGTTGATATCTTAAGATATAATCTGAAAATTATTCCTTGTATTTGTTTGAATAGTGGTAGTAGGAGTAGTATTATAGATATACTATAACAAAAAGCTTAAAAAACAAATAAGGAGCACTGCAAAATTTTATAAAGCTTTCTTCATATTATATATATCGAAACATCATTGGTCTTG
Source organism: Eurema mandarina (assembly GCA_018238005.1). NCBI lineage: Eukaryota > Metazoa > Arthropoda > Insecta > Lepidoptera > Pieridae > Eurema > Eurema mandarina. The sequence continues at coordinate 17,122 of DWAJ01000508.1, forward strand.
CATTGAATTGACGTGGAAATCTATTATACCTACTAAATAATAAAGCCTGTTACAATTAATATGTCAGCCATAAGCATTATATATTCACAAGTAGCTGTATCCCGCGGTTTCATCCGCATTAAACCCGATGACGAGCTTTTTTTGTGTTTAAATATAGCCTATGACTCTCATAATGTAGCTTTGTATTGGTAAAATTGTTTTGGATATAGGCATAATTATTAAGAGATTATTGATAGATAAAATACGTTATAATTTATTATTTTATGATGTTTTTATTTGAATGAGTACAGTAAGATATGATATACGTTTACTGAAGATATAATTTAATATTTTTTTTGTTTCAGAGTCTGCTACGGGTGCAGATTTCAGACCACATAATGTTTTCCCTATGTCGCCGGTACAAAGATGAACACGGTAAGATTTTTTTTTATTTAAGAGTAAAACTCTACAAAAAAAACATTAAAACAAATCAGGTATTATTATAAAAAAAATAAGTACCTACTTTTTCTTTTGATATTTTTTCTACAAAGGCAAAATCTTCAAATAAGTCTAATAAATACCTATAATAAGATTGATCATTATAATTAATGTTGTGCATTACTTTGTTGTTGCATTAATATTTTACATAAATTTGGAGGATGAAAATATTTAAATCTTACAACGAATACATGTTACAAAATTTTTGAATAGTATTTTTAAACCTACTTACTTTCGTTAAACATAAACAAATAACGTGCAATATTATGAATGACTTCAAATAATCTTAATCCTCCATTACCACCAACACGCAACATACAGAATAAAACATAATAATTTAACATTGTTTATTCCAAACAAACTGATTCAGTTCTTTTTCAATGTAGAAGCTTTTGTTCTTGACCCGACCTTGGCAGTGACGGAGATGTACTGCCGTTGATGCTTAGCTGCGAAATCAAGCCCGTGTGAGGGCCCTTAGCTTTATCGAGCTTGAAATATCCGTGCCTTAAAATATATATGCTAATATAAGGGCTAGTGTTTGAATTTTATACGGCTTATTGTTAATATTGTGTGTTTTGAGTTTTAATGATTTCTTATACATTTTGTATCTCACTGTTGTCTGCGTATGGCTATGTATTTTTTTTAATAGGTACATCCGTAATCACAGGCCGTTGTTTGCATCTCCCGGATCATCGTCCGGGATTATTTTTACATTTATTAACTTTGTTCCATTAATCACATTTGAATATATATTTACACTTATATATATATAAAACAGTATCATAAAATTTCATTTCTAGTCACATTTACACTTAGATATACAAAACAGTTCAACATCATTTTACTTCACACCATAAATCTTTTGACAAGTCCAAAATTTGTATATGTAATTTATTCGTTATCTAGTTGCCAAAATACTAGCTCTGCTTTTCCTTGGTATTCGATCGCAGCGTGCTTAAATAAACGTCCCGAAGTGTTATTTTAAAAATCTATCAGAATCTGAAGTTAACTAACCTGCAGTGTTACCAAGGTAGCTTTCGTTTTCATATTTTTCAATTTAATATGTACACTTGATGACACTTGCAAGAATTTGACCTTTAATTGACATTGTTGAAAATCGTTTCAGTATTAATATTACCGTTATAACCAAATTAAAAAAAATTAAAAAAAAATCTACAAATCCGATTTTAATTCTTTCACCAATAGAAAGCCACATTATTGCCGAGTGTCATAGGCTATATAAAAAAAGGATTGTTAACATTATGCCCAGCGAAGTGGTCACGGGTCAGCTAGTATACTATAAAGCCGATCGAACGCGCTTATTTAAGCAACCGGCTTAAAAAGCAAGCGATGCTTTGTATCTAAGCACTATTTTTTAAGTTGCTAGATATAAAATATAGAATGCGGTTGGGAAGTTTCGCCAAGATCCGCATCTTATTAGCAAGCACTCGATGCGATTGTTGTTATCTGCACTTCAGAACAGGTCTAACAATCCACTTCGGTTCAAGTTGAAACATATCGAGTTTCATTAGGAAAGTTGTGTCGGCAACTTGTAGGGAGCATAGTGTATAGAAACTCCCTTCGATCTTCGTTAATTTATGTTAAGGTTATTCCATATTTATTATAAGAATTTAGCTTTAAGGCGTTACGTTTCTTAATCTGAAGTATTTAAAAAGTTGATTGAAGTTATTGGAAAGATTCGTTTGTTTAATATTTTAAAGTAACCTAAGTCAGGTTAATAACGGTATTTATGACTCGAAAATAGTTTAACCGACTTTAGTGTTCTTTTTCCTTTTTTGGATTTGTTTCATAGGCAGGATGTAAGTGGGATTGACAAAGGCAAAATCAGATAGATATCATAGTATTTTTGGTCATAGCCAACAATATGTATTAGTGAATGTTGGTATTGCAGGAACACAAACAAAAAAAACATTACAAATAATTAGAACTGAGAAAAAGCCGTAGAATTAAGTTTCGAAAGAGGTCGAAGAAGCGACAACAAAAGAAAGCCGTTATTTGCTTACGAAACATCCAGTTTTTTTCGTTTTAATTAAATTTTTCATATTGTAAGAATTTACTACCATTTGGGACATTTTGTTGACGTAAATCATAAAAGGGTAGGTCTTATTATTTATAGAGAAAAATATGACTTTAGCAAACACGATTAGAGATAGGAAAAATTAAAATAGTGGTGTTGGTAGAGTACATTCCTATATACTATACTGAGTATAGTAAAGTATACTTTGTTATTGTTAGTATAAATACTGTTCAATGTATCTCTTAACTTAGCTAAGAAATCTGATGGACCAAGCGCGCACTTTCGACATCCATTCTCTAAAAGCAATTAGCGATGATACCAATTTTTGTATCTATAGTTTAGTATAGGCGGTATAGAACGTTGTCCATAGTTCAACAAAATGTTGACCTCTTGTTAACTAAAAATTGACTTACAGACATATTGCGGTTGTGTGTGCTTCGTGAGTGTGAAAAGTTGTAGAGATTTTTATATTAAATTTATAGCAAGTTTATACAATTTAATTAGAGATGTTTTGGAGGTTGACCATACGAAAATTAGATTCATCATAATTAGAATAAGCAATTTGCCAAATCTAAACAAATGCTGCAAATTGATCAGCAAGTTGTTCAAATCTATACTCAAATAACAAAGAAAATTTTGAATATTATATTTTCTAAAGATAGAAAATTTTTGAGAGTTAGTAATATTACCCAAAAACATAAAAAATCTACTTATTATTTTACAGTTAAATCGTGATATAATTTATACCATGATTTAAAAGTTTTTAACAAGGATAAATTCAAATTTGTATGTAACATTTTATAGAAACATACATTAGTCTTTTCGTATATTACCTATTAGTTTTAAAACTCTATTTCACGAAACCTTTCAAAAAAATTATGTAACAAGTAAGATATGAAGTATCTTTCTCCGAAAATCGACTATTTAATAGAACGGTTCAAAGATTTCGTCCAATTTCCAAGATTGAATCTGAGTTACATAAGTGATTCTCAATATACCAACTCGTATTGGAATATTTAGCGTTATATTCTGTTTGACTTCTATAATAACAAGTATGAGTAAACATGCTCGAATCTTTTATAATATAAAAATAAATCACAAAATGTATTTGGTAAGTGCATACCTCAACTACGCCTGGAACAATTTGGGTTATAATTTTTTCAAAGTTCGTTCAAGTCCAATGATGGTTTTTACAGCTAAAGAACCCCGAAAAATTACCGGGAATTTTTTTGACATAACGAAGTTTGTCTGCTGGTTTGCTAGTGCTTTTATATATTTGGTATGTGATGTTGGGCAATTAAGCAGAGGTTCGCATGTTAGTAAGTGACCACATGCACCCATGAACTAAGTGCTGTGTTTAAGACCTGTAAATAAGGAAAACTAAAAGTTATCCCATGTTGCTTTGCTGCTATCAACTATTGAATTAGTTTTCATTATATTTTATTTTAACGAATAAAACCTCACAAGCTATCTAAAACCTCGCACCAGACATAGTTCAAGAACTATCAATCAATCAATTACCTACATACGAAGAATCATTTTATAAATATTTTATTTATTCGATATATAAAATGACATTTTAACATTATTACAATACAACTTGATGAGGTGAAACAAATGACTCATTAAGTTTTAAATCAAGATATGCAATTACGAATTAATCCATTTAGTAGATTTTGTGGTAAAGAATAACAAATATGCATACATCCTTATTTTGCATTATTAACGTTAATATAGCCGTTTTACGTATATATATATATATATTCTCTATGTTGACCTAATCTCAACATCACCACTATATCAGATTATCGATAATGCTACGATTTGTCTCACAAAGGTTGAGATCAAATTTTATGTCGATATGACCCTGTAATATAAGTTTCACATTCGCCATGTTACAGAGGAGGGTCACCCCAACTAGGATCAGATCAGGGTTGCCAACATTGCGGTTGTTATGGTAATTCAGGGACAAATATTGACAATAAAACTTAAGTATAAGCTAACTTGAGTGTTTCCTTCCGGGATTAGGGTCTACCGTCAAAATTGGTTCAAGAGTAGTTACCCTGTTTTGAAGGTCATGTTATATCGTTAGGAATTGACTAAGAAAATGATTTGGCTTAGAACGCCATTAAAGATTAAGAAGCTTGTATGTAAACTATGAAGTCTCGAAGTCACTTTGCATATAGCAAAACAAACAACCGGACTAATTTGTATAAATTCTAAGAGCAACTAACGGTTTCTTCGGTACTTCTCTGTAGAAATTTCTTCGGAATTGGTGGTACCTACATAATTGTTTTGTCATATTATAACGATTTGAAAGTATAGCCGAGAGGTATTAACATTTATAAAGTATTTAGTAAAGTATAGAGTTAAATCCCTTTTACAGTGACTATGTAGTGAGTATGTACTTCATAATGGTAATGAAGTCACTGAAACCCACTTCATGAGTAACGGTATCTAGCCACTTTAAACTAAGTGCTATGAAACTAATCATTCAATCAGCTGTGTAGCGAATGATATCAGTAGCAAGGCGCTCGAGGGGCGGGAGTGCGGGCGGTGGCCATTCATAAAACTGAGCCCGATCGATATGGAGTGTCTCAACCGACTCCTAACGACTATGAGACCTTCCCATAACGCCCCAACCGTTGCTGCTTTGATTTACTCACTCCCGCAAAAGGGTCCCTCGTAGGGAGCAATGAATTGCGCACTACATCGAACGGGTTTTCGATGTGGATATCCAATCTTCACACAGTTCGTCGTCGGAGTTCGGAGTAGCACCTACATAAAAACAGTTATTAGAACCAATGTTAGATTTGTTCCTCAATATAGCAACGTAAGGGAATATAATTTTATCGGATCCAAGTTACATTAATAAGATTGGGCCAGTTTTATAGGCACCTTAATCCCTTGCGGCTGATGGTATATATGTATGTTGGTCTCGGATATGGTATTAGGTGTTGTCAAGGCGTGCATCGTGTATAATACATATGGATTAGTATAATATCTTACTCTCAGTTAAGTATACATAATTAAAGAGCTTGATTAGTGTTTAGAGAGATATGCATCATAATTTTGTGCAAAGAAACCTCACGAATGCCTTGCTAACAAAAGAGGAGAAGGACAAGACATAAAAAAGAAAAGGAAAACACATTATGTCATACAAAATTATAATACATGCTTAGAGGCTGGACCAAACGGCCAATACTTAACGGTTAATTTTCTGTATTAAAACGGTATCTGTAACAAAATATCACATTTTCATAGACGCAATATTAGATTTATTTAATTCGAATGTACTTAATACAAAACACAAATTTTGTCTCTGCTTTTGTAATAACAGACAAATGAAATAATATTTTCGCTTAATATTGCTTCATACGTCTTTTATGGATAATCGATCATCTTAACCTTACTTTAAGGTAACCCAACAAATAACCTAAAACAATTACTTTACATAACATCTCTATAATAGAATAGTCGAATAGAGATTCGACCGCGCTTTCTCTAACAACTTATTTTTGCGGAGCGGCTAAAATACATAACACGAGAGATTTATTTGACGTATCTCACATGAAAATCGTTCTGTTTACATCGAGTGTTTGTACAGAAAGTTCGATGGAACTGTCGTTATAATAAGATTATGGGAGCGTCACGCCGACGTAGACGGTGCCACCGAACTCTTTATCTCGGATAAATTGCCGAAAGTATAAAGAATTTTATAAAGGGCCATGGAATGGAATCGGTGATGCGATATTAATGGACTTAGTTTGAGAGCACTTTATCAGATCCCTCTTTTTGGAATTACTACGGGTACGTATTATTAAACATAAATAATAAAGAAATAATAAAATATGTGGGCGCATAGACTATGCTAATCAAATTAATTTCAGTTGAATATGACATGACGTTTCGAGTTTGACAACTGACATAACACCGAGCGCTGGGGAGGCGGCCATTATCGGTTCGGGTCAATAGAGTGCGCACGCGCCCACGTGTTCTGGTGGAATGTTTTAAATCCAGTGATACTTTGTTAATCATTAAAAATTATAAGCTCTGATTTGACTATCATGAAATTAATAAAGAACGAACTAATCGTGCCGTGAAATATTTTATTGAATTGAGCGAACGTTGATCTCTTCGCCCGACTACCCACGTTATATCTACCCATATAGGGTTAAAACTTAAGATAGTAAAAATGTAAAGCCATTTATGAAGCAAGATCCTTCAACTACTCTAATCTTATTTTTTCATATTTACTACAACTAATCTTAACAGGATTATTATGATGTGATATTATTAACATACGGCACCCCGCGGTTTAAGCCGCATTTATGCATATATTATACTCATAAACCATCCTCTTGAATCACTCTATCTGATAAAAAGAAGTATGAAAATCGGTTGCGTAGTTTTAAAGCTTTAAGCATACATAGGGATAGGCAGAATTATTAATTTACTTTAAAAACATACTTAAATCCTTTAAGTTAATAATACACTACCTTTTACTTTTCTTTTTTACTTAAAAGAAAAAACTTATAACTGTGGTTAAAATTTAAGGGTTATAATACGTTTTTTTTTGGTCATCTGAGTAGCAAAAGCACTTTAAGTGTAAAAGTACTTAAAGTTCCTGAAACGCCGAGACCAGACCCGGAAACAAAAGCTTTTAAATGATATGAAACCCTTTGCTTATACGGACAACTTATTTTCTGTGCATTTGTTTTTACGGTGTTTTGTACGTTATACTGATATTATAAGATAAGAAATGAGTCTCAGTTATATTGAAGATTTTTATGTGATGAATATTCAACTAACTGGCATGGCTATCACTTAACAGCTGACCGTACAAATTATGAGTAGCTTTTAAAGACTACCTTAAATGCTAAGAAATAGCAAGAAGTTAAAGTTTTATATTTTAAAATCATACACTTCTTTGTAGGAATCAATCAAAAATGTACTCCTGGCATGACTTTGGAACAAGCAAGAGTTTCCATGAAATTATACAAATGTTAAATATTATTAATAACTGAAGGGCCATTAGCGGCTTCATCACTAACCGGTTATAAAACATCGCTGACGTAACGAGCAAGAAAGAGCTTATCGAAAATCTCTTCAGAGCTGCCGGTGTACATCATATTCCGTCGACATGAAATTGTAAGGGACGCAAAATGGCTTAGGCGGTCGTTACGATCTCCAAGTGTCGACGAACGTGGACCCTTTTCAAGAGAATCGATGCTAAGTCGTTCTTTGGGTTTTTATTATTTTACTTAAGGGTAGATGATGAAAACAATAGTAATGTATTCCAACATTATACTCGTAAACTGATAGTCGTCCCGATTATACTCCTCTAATCTCGATGGTTTTGCTTAATTATATTATTTTTTATGTGGTAATTGTAAAATTAATGTATCTACCTACGCCATGTTGGCGTCCCTTAATCAAAACAAAATAAAAATTACCAATTCACGCAAAATTATCTTAATTTAAACACAAAATAACCTAAATAGTTTTTGTTTTGGGAATGTTTCCAACTTACGGTACAAGTGTTAAGTGCTATTAACTAAGGAAGCTTTTGTTAACGTGTAAGGAAAATGTAATTACTTTCTTACAATGTGCAATGCATGAGTGAACTTAGGTACACTTTAGTACAAGTGACAGCTACAAACGTTACAAACGAACAGATTAAAAAAAATCGTTCTCCGCAATCAGTACTTGTGTAGATAAAAAAGAAATAGTTTACGTAGATTTTGTTTCCGTGTTAATACCGGGATTACAAATATCGTATGTGTTAATGTCAGTTCTAATCTACCTGTATTCCAAATTAAAGCCAAATTTTTGCGTAAAGATACTGACATGTATTCTCACAAAGTCTCAAAACATTTGCGTTTGTAATTTCAGAATGATTATGTTTATAGCAGTCAGGAACTAATAAAAACCTACCAAACGAAAATTTCGAAAGCCCAATATTCAATTTAAAAATTGTTGCATGTAAAAATATTATATTGACAATTGCATTTACAGCCACAAAAACAACTATCCCGCTCGCTAACGGACGTGGTTTGTTTTGTTTTAAATAATAAACATCAAACAATAGCCGTAACGAAATCCGAACGAAATTTCTGACAGAACTAAGCTGTATAAAAACTATTTCATAATTTTCGTGTTTGTGAAATAATTGGGATGCTGGCTGGGATTTCTAGAGACCAGAAACGGGTCAAGTTCGTGCAAATTTTAATCAGTGACTTTTAAATGGATTTACAGCAAGATTCACGTAAAGAATTCAGCCCTGAGCGCTTGCATTCTGATTTTAATCATCATCAATTTAATTTTTTATTTATTTGTAATTCATAAAGCTCACTGTTCTAATTTGAATTATTTTAGTCCACGAATTACTCACACTGCAATTAAAGTTTACTAATGAATAAGTTTATAAGAATAGTTTACAATAGGCTCATTATTCATCAGTAGTTTAGACAATAATGTTGCTACGCTTACGACTGTAGGCTCCTAGTACCATGGTATATAAAATACATTTTAAATATCTATTGACTTATGATAAAAAATATGGTGCATTAATAATAAGGATGTTTCTTGTGTCTCTACCTATCTATACCTTATATAGCCTTTACTGAATAAATCCATCAATTTATAAGGGTCTATTAAGTGATAATTCAGCTCTTTAGATATCGTCCCCGTCCAAAGTCCCATCTTCTTTCGAGTCAACAGATATTAGCATAAAAGTAATATCGGGCCGACGCCGTCTCGGGCGACACCTGCCTTGCAGTTTTTATAAAATATTGGCCAGCGCTGATCTCCGATAAAATAGAACGATAAGCAGTCTTTTGTCTCAAACAAAAGACTACTTATCGTTCTTTGTTATACGGAATGATTGGTTTGACTTTTCTATTATTTTTATGGTATTTTGTTTTTATGGTTAAAAAAGTTTTGCGGTTAAACAATATCATTTTTTTAAACATTACAAAACACCCGAATTGCCTGGCAACATTTATATTAAAGTAACCACATCGTTAAATTATCTTACATCTGTTAAAATTTAACATGGCACCATTTTAAAAACATTAAAGTATTAATGTCAAATTTGTTGGTTAGTCTCTGCGTGAAGTCATAAATTTTCTTATCTCACCGTTTAGGTATCCAACCTTTCCTGTGGGAATTTATTATTAAAGTTATATATTATTAATTGGCCCACATTTCACACAGCCAGCTGTGGTCTAGGTTACAGAAGTGTTAGTAAATGATTCAGTATTCTCTTGCTGAGATTGACTTTAAATTGTCTATTATAATATCATAATAAAGAGGTCGTCAGTTTGCGGTTAGAGGAACCACGCGTGGATTTACTGAATCGATTTTATATATATTATATTTCTACGTTCATTTTTTTATGAACCATATGAAGCAGTCAAGGAAGTGCCATGTGTGTTCAGGGGATTATTCACCATAACCTAAAAAAAACTGATGTCTAAGATTTCAACTGCTAAAGGATGCTCTGACTGAACGATTTAGTAAACGGAAAACGTCTAGTATTTTTAAGGGGTTTCAATACCAAATGTGTAGTTCTCATTAATATCCTCAATATTTATTTCCTTTTATGTTTTATATATTGAATTTCAGCACCGGTAAAGAGAAATAACAATAATAAACCGAAAATCAATTACTCCCAACAAATTTGGGTTCTAACAGTAAAAGCTTTGTTTTTAATACTTAATGGATATTCAAAAGGCTTTACAGCGCAATATTCAGTGTAATTAAAATCTTTTACGACATTAACGAAGCAAGACAATACAACTGATGAATTGACGAGATTCGCCAGTATTTGGGTTAATCCTATCTATAAACGTTTATGAATGTGAAAGCTCTGATCAATTCAATCAGCCTGTTTTATTTGATTGCACTCAAAGCACGATTACTGGTTCGATAACGTCGTTCATATCAAATTTGATATAGTATTAATGGCGTTTATAATAATTAAATCAGGAGATTTTTAAAATGAAAATTCAATATTGAAAGATTCGATAATTCATTTTGAATGAGAATAATAAAATATAGTTAAATGAAATAATAAAAGTATTATATTATATTAAAGTACTAGGTGTGGCCTGCGGTTTCAACTTTTAACAGCATAAATCGTGCTATGTTTTGCTATATAAATATATAATAATAATAATAGAACTATAGGTGATATTACTAATACTTTGTTTTACCTATATTTAAATAAGGTAATACATTTTAACTATATAATAGGATATATATTATATATACATACTTAATAATACGATTTGTTAGAAAATGTGTATACCTCATATGCTGGATGGATTTTGCTGAAATTTGACATGCGGGTAGATAAGACCTTACATTAACGTATTAACACCAGCACAAAAATTACGCTGGTAATAATGCATCATAATACTTAGCTTTATGCAAGTGTACCACAGCTGTATGTAACGATTGAAAAAACACGGAAAAAGGAACGAATAAAAAGAAACAGCGAAAGAATGTCGGAATAACAAATTTTTATGATCTCATTTTACACATTTATACCCGAACTCGTGTGTTATTCGCTCGAGTTATAATTTTATAACAAATTCTGCTCACGTAAGCGTACGCTTCTTACTTTTCTGATCAAATTTTCCTGTTTACCGCAAACAAAATATATTTTTATCTTGATTGTACATTCGCAACTAACTTGCTTATATCGAACATATTACCAACTACTAGATAAATGTAATTATGTGTTTCAGGTACATAGTCCAATTTCATTAGGTTATTACACGAATAACGAACATGCCTACGTTTATAATATCATAAGTTAAATGATTGTATAATTCATTTTCGATAATTATTTTATTATTCACTTTGTCCTGCTACTTCATCCTTGTGAAACAATTACATATGTTTTTTCTATGCGATATCGCCTTTACATTATTTCATTGTAAGCACACAATCACGAAATAAAAATTGCATACGCAATATGTTTAAAACGATTTCCGTCGTATTAAGCTGATAAAATGTTGGTATAATCCGGAGTATTTCCGTGTTTACATATTATAAAAGCGAAGTATTCACAATGGTTGTTTTTGTTGATAAATAAATGGGTTGTAATTTCCACCCGGTTGGGTTTTACTGTTAAAATAAAGATAGTATAATCGTATACAGGCTAAATTGTTTGAAAAGCCCTGAAGGTTGCGTAAGACCCATTTTGTTTAGAACTGAAAGCTTATTTCAACATTTAAATTTGTATACCTATCTTTATAATTAAATTTTACTTTATAAAAGGACAGGATTTTCCTGTTACTTAGGAAGTTATTGGACATCTAAAGTTTTTAATAAATTTATAGTAATCAATATTTGTAAAATTGTGTTTTGTTATAATTAAATTAATATTTTGAAACCACTTTCTTGTGATGACAATAATATATAGGTATTGAAAATAAAGAACGTGAAATATAATTTTGTATTGATTTTTAATGAACTGGAATAGTTAGACGTTCTTTTATAATTAAAAATATTCTATTTTGTTATTCTCTTTGATTAAAATAATATGTTGTTTAGCTTTTCAGAACTTGAGCAAATGAAATGCAATTAAAAGAAAAGCACCAGCTTTCATTAAAAAATTATCAATATTTCACTCTCTCGAACTGTGAAATTTGGTTGTAAATTGGATGAAATAATCTTTTTAAAATTTAATATCTATATCATAGTATTAATTTTAATAATAAATGGTTCTATTTCTATTTGTTTCAGAACATGGCGGTACACAAATTAAAGGGGGCTATATGCTACGTTACAAACGTAAGTACATACAAAATCTATATTTTACATATATTATAAAAAACAAACCCACATTTATTCAAGTGAGTCAATGTGGAATAATAAAGCGATTAATATTGTAAGAGTTAATAAAGATTTAATTGAATAAATAAATACCTAGATATTTCTATTATGTTTATTATTATTCTCATTTTGCTTCTCTCATAACACTTCTTCCTCTTGAAACTGAATGGTCAGTTAGAAAAAAGATGATTTTAAAGAGTGCGTCACTTAAAATTATTTGCTTTATTTTCTTATATTAAATATTTCTTTACTATTTGATAAACATATTTCTGCTTCTCCTCCTGCTCTTCTTCTTGTTCTTTTTGGTAGTCGTGTTTACATGTTCGAGAAATGCGCAGACAAATTTTGAAGTTCCATGCTACGTTCCATATATGATCGCTCTGTATTCGTAGAACACAATGTTAATGGCATGGCTTACTATATCCCTTGACAATTATAATCTCACTATATAATGGGCAACAATAAAATCAATAAATATAACCTATTTGACCCTTATTCTTCAGACCTTAAGACCTTAAATTAAGACCACTTTCCTTGGACGTTAGGGAAGTTATTTTTCGTTAGCAATAACGCTAAATGTTTCGGTGCCCAATTGTGCTCAAGAAAAGTATCACAATAAACGTTTATATTATTATTATAAGGACTTGAACTTGTAATAAGGTTTGTATGTGGGACAGGGGGAAAACTTCTATCGAACCTACACATCGGATTTCTTAAATCAATTTTTTTTTATTAAACTTCTACAAACTTTGACCCCTTATAACCCTTTTTTCCAGTTAAAAACGCCTACGATTTATCTCAGGCTTTAGACCATCTGTGTACCAAATTTCATTACAATCGGTTCAGTACTTTTGGCGTGAAAGCGTATAATTATAAAAAGTTTCAACCACTCGCGCAACCTTTTGGGGGTTTATTTAAAAAAAAAAGTAGCCTACGTCCTTTCCCAGGCTTTAGACTATCTTTGAACCAAATTTCGTTCTAATCGGTTCAGTAGTTTTAGCGTGATGGAAAACAGACAGACAGACAGAGTTACTTTCGCATTTATAATATTATATTAGTATTAAAAAGTATGGATTAAGTAGCCCAAAGTTTTTCCAAACATAAAATACTATAATTCAATTGTATTATAAACATACATTATTATATATTTAATTAAAAAGTACGTACAGACCTTGGCCCAGATAGAATAAAGATAATAAATTAGCAGCAATGTGGGTTTGTGTGAAAAGCACTTGGTCATAAAACAGCGATGTCGTACGAGGTAACGACTCAGTCGGAATGTGCACTTGTGTCCCATAAAACTCAACGCGATATCAAATTGATCGTACATCTATTCCACAGATAGATATATTATATTGTTACAGTGTGTTAAAAAACTAGTGTCCGATGGTAGCTATTAATATTAAAAATTAACAAACTTAAATTTATAAAAAAGTCCTCGAACTTAGAAATATACACCGCCAATTGGCTAATTTTTTTATCTTTTTATATGTATTTCTTTTGTTAGTGTTTGTCAATAAAGTGTTTTTTATTTTATTTTTTATTTATACCCTTATATAAATATACTATTACTATTACTACCACTATTATTCTATTACTATTACTTAGAAATATAGCCTGCTAGCCGCGTCCCGCGTTTTTGACTGAATTTATGCATGTGTAACAGATAAGCATTCCTCTTGAATCATCTGAAAAAAAATGAAAATCAGTAGCGTAGTTTTAAAGATTTAAATATACATAGGGACAGACAGAAGAAAGCTATTTTGTTTTATGCTATGTAATGCAATATTTGTTAGTAAGTATAATGGAGAATCGCAATTTTCAAGCTCATACAATCAGGCATCGATACAGTTATCGGAAGCGGCGCTCGGGTAATCAGTTAATTGACCGATGCGATGCGTTCTGATTCAATATACATGTAGTTAGCATGATAATTGAATTCGTTTTAGTAAACGCTGGCCTTGAGAACTGCCTGTGAGAATGTGTGAGAATAAGATATAGAATTTATAATCATACAATATTTTAATAAGGTTAATGTAGTGCTGACGGGGATGTGGAAAAGTCCAAAGTCGAAGCAAAGAATACTTGTCACGTCGAAATTAATATTATTTCTTGGGACCAAACTAAAACTTAATAAATATTAAATGAATCGTTGATCAATACAGCCTTAATCAATGGCCACTATTTTTATTTTTCAATGTTAAATAGAAACTCGATATAATTTTTAAAACGAATAATAAGATAACGATAATAGAAATGTGTTGTACAGTCTACAGATATGTAAATATTTATTTATTTACTAGCTGTGCCAGCGACTTCGCCCGCGTAGAAAAGTGACTTTGGGCAGCATTTTTGAAAATGCCTAACCCGCGCCAACAAACGTTCAGCAAGTTCAACGTGATTCTTTAAATTGCCATAACTTTT
>DWAJ01000509.1:0-31891 GCA_018238005.1 Eurema mandarina
CGTGTGTGTACCTATCGGAGGCAAACGAGTTTCACTAACGGTGAGTAACGGGATCTTATCCTATGAGACTTTTTAGATTCCTATACAAAAATGTTTTATATACAATTTTTTCATGGTACTAAATAGGATGTTAGGATAGGCCGAATTCATCTTTGTTAAAGGAAAATATACAAATAGTGTATCTATTCAGAAAAATTTAAGCTTATAAATGAAAAATAAACTCCTAATATTGTTTTGTACTAAACCTGATTTAAGTATCAATATTTTATTCTACTTTGGCCATTAATGTACCAAGTTTACCGGGAATAAATAAATTACAGACATACTAATTATGCGGTTGTATATCAATATCATAATAAAATATTCATCAATAAATTTATACATTCTAAATAATTATTATAATGACGAGGAAATTAGAATAAGTATTTATAAAAGAGCGTTTTTACCGATCTTATATGAATCTTATTAACTTTATAAACGCAAGTTTCTACGAATGTATGTTTGATCATTGTTGTTTTTTTACGTAACAACCTCTTAATAGATTTGTATGTAGTTTGGCTAGCAGCTAGATTATACCATGGATTATAACATAGGATAATGTTTATCCCGGTATTGCCCCGGGAACGGGAACTACGCGGGTAAAACTGCATTAAGGGAATAACAGGAAAATTTCATAATAGGTTCAATTGCTCAAGATCGATAAATTTGTATGTAATGATGTTATAATAGGTAGGTGTTATAGTAGGTAATGAAGTAAACAAAATGTTATAAGCTTTATTTCAGATAAATTAAGACGATGTAAAACTATTACAATTTAAAAAGTGCGTCAGTATTTTCTTAGGAAAACAAAAATGAATACTTATATAAAAATACTTTTGAAAATAACTAAAACCTCTTAGAATTGTGTATATCTACTGGTTATGTTATTAACATATTAATTAAAACATTTTTTATTTTGATACTAAAGTACCTAACTTAAGAAAAAATGTTTTCGAAAATACTTTTCAATTATACGGAACCGTTTTAATATTTTACGACTAGATATTTAAACTAAGATGTGGCATAGGTACCATATATTTATACGCATCCAAAAATTTTAATATAATTAAAACCATACACATATTTTTAAAATTAAGATTGAGAAATAAAAAATAATATTATAAACGCGCATTCGAAATCCATACAAACAAACGTTTTAAGGCTCTTAGGTATTTCAGGTAATAAATGTCTTAAGAATGGAATACAATGTAAAAGGACCAGGCGAGGAATTAATTAATTATTTTAAACTAAACAATAAATTGGTGGTGAAAGTGGTGCATTCATTCCGATGTCCGTTGTCGGTTGCAGTATGTAGGTATTTCCCGATACTTCGAGAAATTAGGGTCACTTTCGCTCTGTAACTGACACTGAAATCAACTTGATATCAAATTTTATCGACCTGCATCATTGGTATTATGTTATATGTTATATGAAAATGTTTCGGACCATGCTATTATGGATGTGCTATGGCAATTTTAAAGGTTTGAATTGTTTAATTATTGGACTTTATGAGCAAGCACTTTTATGAGCCCTATTCTTACTTTTTAAGTGCTTTGTAACGTAAAAGTTTTGTGCGAAGAAGACGCACGATTTAAATAGTTCTTAACTTACATTAATAAAGATAAAAAGGAAACGTTAGTTATTAAAAACACAATTTTAAAATATATTTCAAAAACCAACAAGCGTAAATCAAAACACTAAGAAAACAAAAAAACTGTCTCATCTAAAAAAATGTCTCCAAATCATCGTCATTAACTTCAATCAATGTCGTCGTGTAAATATCGCGAACGACGTTTCAAAACTAAACCCCAAAACCATATCAATTTGAAACCCAGTTAGCCACAAACTGCTGTAACAAAAGCGAGACGTTTATGGCGTGTGCTAAATACCGTCGCTATTCACAAAGTCACAACGGGACTTTATGTCACGATCACACTTGACCTTTGATTTTGAAACAATAGCCATCTTGATGGATTATCCAATTACAGTGCAAGTGGGCTTTCAAATTTTGGAGCACGTTTCAGTGCCACTTACAGTATGTCGTTTACTTAGAAAGTTCTAAAACAATAGCAATCAATAGTGAACATATACAACTAAATACCAATCCTATCTGTAAACTTATATCTTATACTTACCCCTTTTTGTCACAGCTACATACAAATTCAAGGAAAAATTATCAAAGTTAAATTCTACCTAATACACGCAGTTTGATAATTAATTTTATAATATAACATGTATAAATAGAGTATTATGTTTATAAAAGAAAAGAAATCGCTTATTCGAGAACCTAAATTTTGAACCAGAAAATTCAGTAAATTATCAGAAGTGATTTTTGTTGCTATTATTTTAAACTCTACTAACATTCTGAAGTATATACCTACACAATTTAACATCTATTTTTAATCATTTCGTTCGTTTTTAAAAATAATTAAATCAGTTATGTTTATCTATTGTCGGAGTAAATTGAACTTAAAAATGATCATACAAAATGTTGCCCATATTGCCAGCGCTTGTAACCATACTAATTATTTAACAAAAATAAAATATTTTTTCAAATTTACATTCAGCCCGCTTCCTATTTATAAAGCCAACAATTAATTAAATTACATATTTAAACTGATCTTTAGGCACTTTTTTAGCATTTTTTTCGAGGTCGAATAATAAATGAATTTAAAATATCTAACGGAGAAATTGCTAACCTTGTTAAAATAAAAGTGAACAATACGTTAAATTTGAAATGGTTGTTATGTATTTACGGCATGTAGGTATAATTAGCACTCAGTAACGATTATAGATGGTCAATCAAGATTCATAATAATTTAATTGAAAGGATTTTTACGTTCGTGAAAAACTAATTTGAAAACGCATTTACTTCGAGACAAAGTAAATCTTATACATAAATAAATAATTTTGAAAAATATCCATACTTTTTAATCCATATTAAAACCACCCAAAATTTGTAAAAATGATGTTTGATAATCTTATAGACAAAAACGAATAAATGGATGTACCTAGTTGAAATTTAATACGCAGATGAATACTATATTAACATAAATTATATTATTTCTCATCCGGTATAACAACGAAGACGAAATTATGCATCCAACATTCTAAAAAAGTAAAGAAAGTTCCTCGTTAACATAAATACTTAAATGAATCATAAGGCTTACTAGGTCAAAGATGAACAGAAAAGCTTACGACAAACGAAATAAGTAATAGCTGTTCAAATGCAACTTACTTGTAACTTATAACTTACTATTGATATTAAGGAGTGAGGACTTAAAATCAAGTAAGACAATTCTCAATAAAACAATTGGGAACCAGCATAAAACTGTCGTAGATACTTATAAAAATCGATCAAATATAAGAAATACATATTAGCCATTGAGTTACAGAAAAATGTATTAGACATCTATATATTAAATGCGTATGCTATAATCATGAAACAAGATAAAGATAGTCTACGATATTTATTGTCAATCAATATTAAGAACGAAAGGTTTTCCAACAAGGAGTTATAATATATACTTATGTTACACTGGCTTGAAAGAATAAAATGTAGAAAACAAAGGAGGTCAAATAAAGAGCTTTTAATCGTCAAATAATACGTCATTAAGACACGTAACAAAAAGTAAACGCAATAACGGTCACAGTAGAGTGATGGCAATGTTTAATGCTAACTTGTAGATGTTAGCGGAAGCGCTTTCCACTTTATGTCACCGTGCACCATAACATTACCTAAATTATATGGGCTAGGTCGATTTGTTAACTACAGCGTAAAAGATTATAGGAAGTGTGTATTGCGAAGATGTGTCAATTGTACGTGCTATCGTGCAGTGACTAAATCATTTGAGGACTAATTTTCTAATAAAAAATATTGCATTTATTTATACTTGATTATATATTAAAAGTAAAGCAGACGGTAAATATAAAAACAACTAAATAATCAAAGAAATATCACTAAAAATTTCTTGTTACCTTGAAAATTATTAATTACATATACCTTACTATTTTAATTAAGTTTTGTCTATAATTTAAATAAGGTACTCTAAAATAAGTAAAAATTTAGAACGATCACGCATTAGATTATAATCATCAACACTAGTAGTTCATTAAATCAATTGGTAATGACTCAGGCCAAACTCGCAAAATAAACTTCTAGAAGAAGGAAAATAAGAATGTTATTGACTCTGAGTTCTGACCAGTAAATCTAGTATAGTGAGTACATACAAGGTTGGAAAACATGAATGTGATCGAGTGGAAAGGAGAACGCATTCCGATACGCGCGTCTCTGTTATATGATTAACATAATAGTCTGTAAGACATGGCCTGTCACGATTTAAAGAGAAATTAGTTACTATATAGGTTTCTAGACTAATTTAAGGGCCTGTATAGTGCTTATAGATAGATAATTGCGACGTTATATTTTAACTACTGTGGAACTAAAGAGTTTGTTTCATTAAATGCTATACTCAGGAAAAACGTATCAATTATTAAACTTTATTTTGCTAGATGAGAGCTACATGCGTAAAAATTGAAGAGCAACAAGGTGTCTTAAGACAAATAATTTCTCTTTGGTAAAAAAATCTGTGTTGTTCGTTTTTAGCTATGGTTAAACTATATACAATATTTTAAATAATCAAGGGACGTCATTGTAAATAAAAACAGCCAATTATCAATAATTAATCATTAGATAATTATTAATTAAGATATTGAAGTACTGTAACTAACGTATAAATATTTAATACTAAAGTATTCTGTTAGATTTTTATGACATAACTGTATCATGAATTTTAATTATAAAAAATATCTTATAGTTAAATTAAAATCTAGTCGCTCCTATTTTTAAACAGTTAAAACTTCTAAGATATTCGTAGTACTTAGAATTTACCGTTAAAAGAGGACCCAGCTCGTTTTTACAAACAAAATGATCAATCAGAGATTTTTTGTAAAAGTTGTTGTTTTTCGTAACTAAAGACTCTGTCCTCAATCGAAGTGCGTATCAAAATTACAAAAATGATATACAAAATCTAGGTAGGCGACCAACCGTTTCTTGTAAGTAAAAGTGGGTTAATGGGTACATAAAAATATGTCCGTTATTATGTGACATCCTTATTTGACAAAAAGTTTTTTAATTATGAGGAAAAAGTATTTATTAATTGAGTTTAGGCCTTCGTTAGCTAAATATTTAGCACCGTAGCCCAATATTATTTATTTTCGTCTATGCAATATATCTATACTAATATTATAAAGAAGTAAAGTTTGTGTGTTTGTTAAATTGTAAGGGGTAATCTCGGGATCCACTGAACCGAATAAAATCATTCTTTCACCAATAGAAAGCCACATTATTGCTGAGTGTCATAGGCTATATAAAAACCCGAAAAGGATAATTAACATTATGCCCAACGAAGTGGGCACGGATCAGCTAGTAGTTATATAAAAATATATAGTCTCATTCAATGGTCATTTCGCATTTATAATGAATATTATCAAGTGCTTATATGGAGATTAATAGTTTTATATTAAAGTGAATAATAAATTTGCATAGAAATTTTCTAATGCTTATTTTAAAAGTATTATACTATTTTATATTATAACTATTAGGTACACAATCAATTTAGGAAAACTAAATTGAAGCCCTAAGATGACTACTAAAAGAACAAACAGAAATACTAAATCATGTACCAATATCTAGGACACCCTACTTCCTTAATAACAGAATCTTCAAAAGGACGAAAGCTTTAATGGAAAAAATAGACCGGTTGTTATGTAGGTCAGTGCTTGTTTACCGAGGTCTGTGTCACGGCCGCGGGGTCGTTGACCTTAGCGTAATGAGCCTTCGAGTCACTTGGCTATATTTTAGTATCTATCTATAATAACATAGCATTTACATAGGGAAAAATCATATTTTGATATGTAAAGTATTACTATACCAATTTATTTACTACTAACATACTATACTTATAGTTGACGTTGAATTAACTTAAATATTCAATTGGATTTATTTTTCGTAATTCGCTAAAAATAGCTTTATCCAATTTTAATAAATAAGACATTTAAAGTTCCTTAAGAGAAAATTTTTATAAGCGAAGCTTTTACCACAAAATTGAAATATTCATGAGATATCTACTGTTAACAATGTAAGTAAAAATCTTAGCAAGAATATTATTAAATGTCCATAACAAAGAAAGTGACTCAACTGTGGTTTTGCAAACGTGTCAAAATTACCGCAGAAATGTTTATTTACAATTGGCATTTGCATAACATATTACGCTATGTACAAGAAACAATATAATAACAAAAAATATACACTTTTCACCTTACTTTTACGAAATTCACAACATCGCATCGTAAATAATAGTAAAGTGAAAGTGTAAATTGCACTTTGACTTTACACCAACAACAAATAATGTCGCTTTTACTGTGCGATAAAAGTTAAAACTGCATTAGATGTGTGAACAGACGCTAACTTTACTTTACAACTTTTAACTGGATCTTGTTATTTCGTTCACACATAACGGTCCACGCTACAAAACAAGTTATACGATAATTTTACTATAATTTATAATGATCACGATCTTCCTATATCTAGTGGTTTATACGAGTACGTTAGTGACGTAAGTTGTATTTCCAACTGAATGAAGTTCAATGTTCTAAGAAAATTCTCCTTATATTTAGTGTTAATATCATACTGTCTGATTCTTTAACATACTAAAATGACTCTAATATAAACTCAAGGAGTAAATGTCCTGCTAATACATTGCTAATACATTGTCCTGCTAATACATTTTCTTTGTTCGTTTTTTCCTCTTTAAGTAAACTTTACCTTATAAGGTCCGGTGTACCGAAGAGCCTTTACCAAACATTTTATTTTATGTTTAATTGTCCTTTTCTAAATATTTTTTTCTTTTTTCCAGGTACTCGGAGACAATATGACGCGACGAAAAAGTGTGTGTTCAAAGTGGACTTTAGTTTTAGTGGTAATTG
Source organism: Eurema mandarina (assembly GCA_018238005.1). NCBI lineage: Eukaryota > Metazoa > Arthropoda > Insecta > Lepidoptera > Pieridae > Eurema > Eurema mandarina. The sequence continues at coordinate 7,027 of DWAJ01000509.1, forward strand.
TGTGTCCGTTAGTTTTTTCGCGACCTCAAGAATCTTTACAAACTACTCTAGGTTATGAAGATAAATCTACAGATTCTCCTATAAGGTATACATTTAGGATAGATAATAACACTTACAAACATACCAGTAAAAATGCTAATAATATTAATATAACTTATTCTCAACTAGAATATATAAATCCCTATTTTATAGACAAAAATCTATCGTTGTCAAATATTACTAAACCTAGTTTTCGTACAAACAGATTAATTCATAAATCCTTTAAAACAAAACAGACCACTAATGATAATTTAAAATCCAATACGCATAAATTGAGATCCCCAAATAAAGTAAAAAAGAAACCGGTTATAAAAAAAATAATAACAAAATGGACTGATAATGTAAAAGATGATAACTTAGAATTTTCTAGGGAAGAAATTGTTGATACAAAGTCAAATATTCACAATTCTTACAATCCCGATTATTTTATTAGTTCGGAGGATAATTCAGAGCAAGCAGAAGATCTTAAAGCTTCTGATAAGCGATACTCTATTTCTTACAGTCCACAGTCTGTGTATTCCGAAGAAACAAATGTATATACTGGTAATGTACAAATTGTAGATAAACATCCCTATCATACACCAACAAGACCAACATTTATTTTTAATACGCCAACGCCTACACCTATAATTACTAACGTAGGGTATCCTCAACCTTGGCCCGAATCTCAAAGACCACACCGTAAGCCAGTGAAACCGATTAAATCACATAATCCCTATAACAATAATCAGCATTATCCCCAACATCCCGGTAATATATTTGAAGTAACAACGTTTCCACCATCCAATGTCTATACTGATAGAATAGTGATTAGGCCTCAGGAATACGCAGGAGTATCAGACGATTGTCCAACTATTTTTCTTACTCTTAATAACACTTTTCAAGGACAAGGTAAAGAAGCTTGTCCCGATTTAAATATAGCAGTCAACACGAATGTTGTTAATAAAAATAATGTTATAGAATCAGATGAAGAGGGAGAGGTAGATACTACTTTAACAGATATTTTTGGATTACCACCTGAGAATTCTGAAAGTGAAGAAACAGGCAATGATTATGTGGACTCAGATGAAGTTCCTGAAGATGAAAGCGCTCCTATTGAAAGTTTAGAGCTTTCAAATTACAATGCTGCTAACTCATTGGAAGCAGAGCCTGAGTCTGCAAATCTTGCATTTCCAAATTCTCCCACATCAGCTTTATCACGACCAAGTCAAAATGATGATTCAGATGATGGTTTCGACTTTTCATCAATGATAGATTTTTTCAGACCTGCCATCGGAGCATTCAGTTGGTTAGCGAGAATTAATCCTTTGAGTTTTCCAGTCCTTTCTTTTGTTCTAACACCTATAATTTTTATTGTTGCGAGCACATCTGGGCTCGCCGCGCTTTTTGCTCCCTGGGCGTTATCCTACGCGAGAGAAGCTCCCAAAACAAATATTCATAGTCAGCATTGGGAATGGGATCAAGATTATAAAACATGGACTTTAAATTCTGCTTATAGGCGAAATTGGAGACCCGATGTCCCATTTGTCACAAAAAGGATAGGTCGGAGGCCTGATAGGCCTAAAAATATGTCATGGATAGATAAAATTAAACAAAATTTGACCCTGATAGCTCAAAAATATTTATCAACAAATCGGAAAAATAGAAAGAAAAAATAAGGTAGCTTATGTTGTAAAGATATAAAATGTTATATGTAGTTATTCTAGTGAGATTTAAGGGTAAAAATTATATTTATTAAAATGATGTTACCGTTCACATAGTTTTGGTAAGATTCATTTATATTATTTTACACAGGTCGATAATTTCATGACGGCCTTCTTGGCTAGATGAGATCCACTTGGGGAACATAAAAATAAAAGAAAATGAGTAACTAACCCAAATTTGTGATTTTACGATGCTTTTTTTAGTTTACTCACACCAATCAATAATTCTATCGTAAAGCCTACAATGCTTTACTCGTTTACGAGTATTAGCTTAATGCTTTAAGCCTAATAATTCACTATAATCCGATAGAAATCATAATATAAATTATCTAATTATAAGTGGAATTATTTAACCATTAGTAACGCATATTACAAAGGGTACAACATCACAATGAAATATACCTCATTTGAGGTAGCACTTTTTCTTGTATTATTGAAGGTGTTGAGACTTTGTTAAGTAAGAAAATGAACAGTATTAATTATAGTACATTTAAACTTTGTAGTAACACGTTTTTTGCTTATTGGTTCTATCGTACATATCACTAAAACATGTTTATTTATTATTCCTATTTATTTGTATATTTTTATATGACAATAAAATTTTCTAGCATTAATTTTGTTTTATTTTACATGAACCACAAAATTGTAGAGTATAATGCAATAATTAAAAATTAAAATGTTATTTTATATTATTTTAAAAAAAGCAATAATTTGACTGTATGTGTTTTGGTTTAAAAAGAAGTAATAAAATTGATTAGGTATCTACCTATATTTTAAAAATTTTATCTGTCTTTTTTATAATTACAGATTGACACCAACGGAAAAAGAAGATGATACCAAGCCTGTAGATATTCCTGCACTCTTGCCTAAAGAAGCTAGCAGTTCCAGAAATGTAAAGAAAAAAACCCCGGCCATAGGAGATTCTATTAAGAAGGTGGCAAATCAACTATTAGATAAACCTACAACCGATTCCTCTAATCCACCACTCGTGCCAGATACTCGGATCCCACCTAAGCTAAAAAATCAGTTAGTGAACAAACAAAAGGTTAAAACAAGAAACGAGGATGGTGATGAACCATTTGAACCGTCACATGCTGGCGTTGCAGTTCCTTTGACGATGGAAGAACTGGAATTAGAAAATAAAATTATTCCCACGCCTATTGAATCGTCTACCTCCAATGAAGGTATATCAACGTGGATTCTGCTAAGTAATCCGACTAGCAAAGATAACTCTACAACAGAACCTACCAAAATAGAAGATGGAAAGAAGCAAAAACCAATTAAGAATAAAACAAAACGACCTCAAACCAAGCCTTCTTTAGCAAAAAGGCCCATAATAGCTAGCACAAATAAATCTGATTTAATTGCTGGTGGTTCCGCCATTAATGAGAATGTATATAATAAAATTAAAGATACAGTGATGACCAACGTTCAAAAAAACAAAAATACTCCAACACGAACTACAACAACGGTAAGTCCAACCACATCTACGACATCTATTGTGTCAACTGAAACGACTTTAAAAAAGGAAGTTGTTACTAAAGCACCGAGTTCAAATGTTCCTGTCATTAAAGTGACTTCGAAGCCTGGTAAGAAAAAGAATAAAAATAAAAACAAAACAAGTACAACTGCAATTCCTGTTTCCGAAGAATCTGCAATGCTACCAATGGAGGCAAAGGAGCAAGAAATTGAATTAGAAGTAAGCACACCAGCAACTACTACAAAGAAGCCAAAACGCACTTCCACTAAAAAGAAGACTAAAACTAAGAAACGCAAGACTTCTAAGCCAAAACCAACTTCTGCCTCCGTAACAACTGAACTGAAAACTGCAAATAAAACAAAGGCCACTAAAACATCGAAAAAACCAACTACTGCAGTTACAGGTCCCTTCACTAGTCAAATTTACAATTACTTTTCTAGAGAAGTGATGCCATCTGTTGGCGTGGGAGTTATCGGTTTAGCAGGCCTGGTAGGTCTAGCTAGTTATTTCTTATATCCTTTCGCAACACCTGTTCGCAGAACGTTTGAAGTCGATAAAAAAGATGACATATACAGAAATAATGCGGAGGAATACGCTAATGAAGGCAATGGTCAACCAGAGGAAGAGATGTTAGGTACTGTTTTGGCTGGTATGCCTGCTCATGCTAAGAATAAGTTAAATCCTTATGCTGCTCAAACTACATACTCAAATAGATATCCAGTTAAAAAAGAACAACAAGACATTAGATATAGACAAGTAGCACAAAAATATGAGCCAAATTACAACGCTCATTATCCACAACAGAAAACTGGTATTGCTCATGGTGCTGTTTATAATCAACCCCTTAATTACCACCACCGACAACAATACGAATCACGACACGCTTATACAACACAATATCCCGCAGTAGAACCAATATACGCTGCGTCCCAGACTGGTCCTTCTGATATATCGTCATATGGAAGTGATACTGCAGGCTCAGTTGTTTATGGTGTTAAACCATCACCCGATACAGATTTCAAGCCCGTGTATCCTTATGACAGTCAGTTTTATGGTGAAACTACAAGTAGTCCTGTAACATATTCTCCTACATCTATGTATCTTGGTTCTAATAACGAAGCAGAACAGCAAGAGGATTCCAAGTATGATGAGGGAATCGATGAAGAATCTACAAATGATGACAATAAGTTTGTTGTTGGTAATGTGCCGAAGGAATTATCCGATTCTGCAACACCTGCCGTTGTACCTGAACACGGCCCTAGGAAGTTAATTAGAAAGCGTAGAAATACGCGCAACAAACGCGGTATTGCTATAGATGAAATTTTGGAAGCGGCGAAAAATAAAGAAAAGGAAGCATTCCTAAGCAATGAAATCGATGATGAGTTTAAACTTTCACCCATGAGTCTTCCTTCTCAAGAACCGATAAAGACTGAACAAGTTGAAGAGGAAAAGGTGATACCAATTTATGCAGTTTCAGTAGATCCAAAGGAAGATGTAACCACGGCAAAAGATGAATTTGTCGAAAGCGTTTCAACAATTCCAATAGATACTAAAATGGATAAAACAACTGAAACAGAAATGTCCAATGATGTAGAAGCGACAACAAAATCGTATAAGGTCGCTGATCCTTCAATAAGTACAGAAAAAAACTCGCAAAAAACAACTAAAGTGCAGTCTACAATGATCCAATCTCCTCCAGGATCAAGTACAATGAAACCCACTTATTTTCCAGAAATATTGACGTATCCACCACCCTCCGGTGGCTATGGATTTTTCGACTTTTTACAACGATTAGTAGATTTTAAGTATAGGCTAGGTTTAAGTATTCTTCAAAACACGTCCAATTCTCTGAACAGATATTTGAGAAGTATGGAGGATTCAATGCAGAGAGCATCCAAATCCACGTAATAAATCTTCTCACTGTGACGTTGCATTTATATTTACCTAGGTCTTAAAGTTTAACATATCGTTTGATCTTATAGTATTTTAATTTTGATATTAAGTTCTACTAAGGCCGTTTTCTACTTAATAATAACGTAGATTAAAAATTTCTCATATTGTTACGAGTGCTATTTTTAAGCAATAATTATACTATACTAATTATTATCATTTTTTCGCTGAACTTACATTAAAGTGATTTTAAATAAACACTCCTCGTGAAGATTTTCTATGAATTTTTCGTTTTATAAAGTGGTATATATCATATGAAATAGTATTTATAACATTTCCAAAAGACTGTAATATCTTATTCAACGATTTTATTACAAAAAGTCTATGTAATCATTAATATTTTAATAATACGTTATTATCTACTTATTAAGTACATATATTTGATTATAATATATATTTTCAGGACATTATCCTCGAAGTAATTTTGAGGGAAATCTGCTGAATTTATATAGTGCTATAAATCTATAGATATATTACTCTTAAACAGTATACTCTTTGAACTGATATATTTAATTATACACGTCTTTACTTTAAGTATAATATAAAAATAAGGTATTTTCCAATCTTTATTGTGTAATATAAAATCTGTGTTATTTTTTATAGAATATATCGTTTTACATTATATTGTATCGAAATAAAATTGTGTAAATACAGAACATACATTTATTCTAAAAATTCAGTTGTTTAATTTCCTTTCAAATCATTTTATTATTTACGGTTTGTTTAAAATAAAAGGATTCAAAGGACAATATACTGAATAAGGTATCAAGGATGCTTTGTAAATTTCTTTACTGCCACCTATCGCTTAGAGGTAGAAACTAATAAGAGATATTTTATTACAGCGCCATCTAGTTATATGAAAGAAATACTTTTGAAATTAAAATTGATGTTTGAATATTTTTTAAAACCAAAATAGAATCATATACTGGACTCTATTGGAATACTGATTTTTGTAACAACTTCTGTATCTACTTAGTACTAATGTTACGTAATTAATCCAGAAAGTTCTTCAGAACACAGAGCCACTATTATTTAAAATATTTGTTTGTAAAAAAGTGCAACCCTTTATCAACAATTTAGTGTTAAATAAAATCAAACGTTAAACGAAATTAATTAAAGCGAAATAGCTACGAATAACTAAACGGAAGGTCAAAATATTATTGTCGCTGGATTCTTTGGGGCATCAAATTAAAATCTTGAATAATTTATTGTGCTTGGCGGAGCGGAAGGGAGCCAATGAGCCAAACACATCAATAGGCAGACCGAAGTTTAGTCTCGATGGTGACAGGGAAAAATCGACTTTTTGTCTTTTCCATTTATTTTACTTGAAGTGGCGAAACTTAATCTTTTTGAAACGCTATTTATGCATATTATTAATTCAATCAAGTTTTTAACGCTTTAGCTATTTGGACTGAAGTAGTTAAAATATGTACGGAGGCGCGTCGTACAGTAGCTTTGTGATTTAACATGTAATATTATACAGCATTCGAATAATTGAAATATAAGATAGAACCTATTCAAATTAATCGATTCATTTTATAAATACTACAGGTTCAAAGTTTTGATAAAATCTTTTACCTTTAATACTTCCTATTCTAAATTTCCTTATTATTCTAGTTGAGGCTCAATCTCATTTCCCAACGAATAACAGCGGACGCCGAAAATAGCCAAATTAACTGAGTAAATAAGCTAAATAAAATCGGAAACCTCAGGGCAGTTTATTGCGCTAATTTTTCGCTCGCTAAATCAAATAATAGAGCTCCCGCTAAAGTGTGGATAACAATGTTGGCAGAGAACTTAAATTATGAGAAAATACACTTAAAACTTTATTTTCGGACATTTTGTGGCTGAATTATGGAGGACTTTAATATAATGCAGCGGCATTGTGCATGAAATATAAATGCACGTATTTAGTATATTTCTGAAGTAGGTAGACTTTTTATAACTGACTTACTTACTAACTTATTTTGTTATTAAGAGAATAAGAATGAATTTAAATAACTTGTAGTTAAATGGAATCTTTTTATAATATATGCTCTTCCTCCCCTTGAATAGGGTTAATAGGTACATCAATTCAACACGTAATAGATACAAGATCCTTCCCACCGTACAAATTACGAAGTGAAATTTAAATTACATGAGTTTCAGCTCAATAAAATCATTCGATTTAAACCAAATTGCAATCGCGTACCGCGTGGGTACGTTCGCTTTATATGAACAAAATTTGGTATTCTTTAACACACTTATACAATATTTTGCACACGGCACAAGTAACGCAAAATCTCGAGAATTCCTTTTGATCGTATCGCGCTGCTATTTGTGTAAATTCCTATTCTAAGTACAAAACGTACGTGACCTTATTTTTGTTTAAACTTCATATCAGCTCACCTTCGTGTGTGCGGATTTGACGATACAATATTCTGAACGTAGGTTATGTAATATTATTAGTTTTTTATTCAAAAATAGATGTGCCTTGTAATTTTCCAATATAGAAAATCTTAAATCACCCTAATCTTTATCAATAAATCAATTCTTAAAAGTATATGTCTTTCCCACCACGTATACTTTAATCAGTAAGTTCAAGAGTCGCAGTTGTATCAATGGATTATAAACTTTATTGCGTACGAAATTCGTAGCTCCTTTTGCACTGTAATATTCCGTCGCCTCGCGCCAGCATTGCTAAATTTAATTTCAAGGCGCCTTGTGTTCTGTTTAAGCACAAAGAGCATGTTTCATACCATCATAATTTACCGAGCGCTAGCAATTTTAAAGACTAAACGGAGCATGCACCTTGAGATAAAATTTATAATGGATATTAGAAGATATTACATGTCTTGCTTAAAGGGCGCGTGTGTTGTATAGAAAAAAAGTACTATGGCTTAGAAAGAAGATGACTCTTTTGTGTTTCAGGAAATACATTGAGAAAACAACTACTATTACATTGTATTATTTACTTGCTATGGGACACCGCATATAATAACATTTTCAGACATGACGTATCTCAATAAAATACTTTAGAGAAATGCAATATTCAATAGAACGAACATATTTTGATCATCAAAATTGAAACTATTCAGTTCACTGGATATCAATATGAAGATATTTCATACATTTTTCATTAGTAATTATTGAGTCGTTAGAGAGGTAACATTTTATTCGTCTAACGAGTTTTTCATGCTAATTGCGAAATCGATAGCTAATAAACGGACTGAATCTAGTATTAATTTTCGAGTGGGAATATCTTGTTATAAGAATGTTTGGTGCTTGTTGACCTGTCTTTATTATTGAATATTAGTTGATTGGAGCAGACATGATAAATTACTTTACCTAGAATTTACTAGAAATATAATATATTTCTTTCGTCATATTTGTCTTTAATTACAGTAAGTGCTTCTTTGACTGAATTTTTCTTATGATATATTTTAATTTCTTATAGTGGGTAATTGTTTATTTTTTGTTTTTTTTTCGATATATTGTTTTTATTTTTTTAAAAAGTAACGTAAATAAATGGTGAGCTACATTAAAATAAACTTAAATATTTCGATTTAAAAAATTGTGAAATATAATTCGATCTAAGTTATAAGACAAAATAAAAAAAGGTTTTACGAATTATAAAGCGATTCAGTCTCAGACAAAACAGTTAATGCAAATTCCTGTTTTGTAAAATATATGGGTCAAAGAAACTTCGCTAGAAGATAGTATTGGACTCGTTTTATTTTACTTGTGAAAGTTTAACACTTCACTTATAAATTTAATACTTTCTGTATATATAGAGAAATCTCTGAAGGCTTTTGTTGGAGAGAATGTTATAAGATAAAGACACATAAAGGATTAATGAGAAAGAACTTCGTAATTTGTCTATTATATTGTTTTTCTTTTTTAACTTATGGCAAAGATAAATGTTATGAAAGAGACGGAGCTAAATGCTAGATTGACTCGGGCTCGAATGTGTTGCGGACGTTTACAAAGAAGGTAAGACAACAAATTTATTAACACCTATTCATTGAAATCGGTTCAGCATTGCAGGCAATTATTAAGACAATTACTCAGACAATTATTAAAGTAAAATTGCACAAATTACTAGTATAAAGACTTTTGTTAATTATAATATATACCTAGGTCTCTTCACTACGTATTAAGAACATTTCTTTACCGTTAACTGTTTACATACAAATATTTAATTTCAATATCGCATCAATGAACCCACATATGAAACGAAACTAAGTCCTTTGAAATGCTTTCCGCATCGTTACAGCTTGTAAGCACGCTGTGTCGAATGAAAACTGTAGTTGATAGAAATATTTATTTATGTTCTTATTTATTAGTATTATAAAATCCTTTTTTCTATGGTTGCCTGGAAAAGATCACAGTATGATTAGGCTGCCAGTTAAGCGTTTCACTATTGCATTAGAATACCTGAACCTAATGTTTTAACGAAGTGTAGATAATAAAATAAAATATTTTTGCTAGGGCCGATTACTGAGACAAAGAACAATAACATCTGCATGTGAATAGAACGTAATTTGGAGCCTCGTCAATGTGTGCCCAATGGAAATACATATACTACAAATAAAGGAGGATAAAAGGGAAATATCAATTGCAGTAACTTCTGTATTGAAATTTATGTCATTCTTTAAAAAAGGTTTTCTAAGGGAGGGGTTCTTCGGGAAACTTCGGAGTGTGCCGAATAAATTCACCTCAACCCTACCACTTTAATGTTAATAAAACCTTATAGGTTTAAATGTTAAAAAAATTAAAAGATATGTAGGTACCTACTGCTAGGTAGCAGTAACTTGATGAAAAATGGCGTCGTGCTGGTAAGCTTGCCACCAACACCTAATCGCTCTGTCAAGAGTGACGTTCCTAGACAGAAATTTCTTACACCAAAATTGAAGAGTTTTTATAAATATTATGTAGGTTTAAGTGAGTATCTGTAGCCACAATCGGCATGGCGATGCGTGTGACGTTGATTAACTACCACAGACAATCCCACTGACAGACTAGTAATTAATTCCACATGTCAATTGATTTTGAATTAATATGCCGCGCTTTAATTAAAACTTAGCTCAGTTCACTTATATGTGCTTAGGTTCAAAATATTCCTTTACAATAAATAATAATTTACTATTTTAATGTTAGAATTATATGCTTTTTTAGTCTACTTACCTTGTGTTTTTATCAGTGATAAAAAAATATGATATGTATGTGTAATAATTCAGCAATTAAAATCTGTTTGCGTATCTTATAATAATGCATGTTATGTCTTCACTAAATGAGAATAGTTGTAATAATTATAATGCTTCTATAATTGACAAATTATTGCTAAATATTTTGTCTGTGGCAAATGTCATGATTTGAATGTTTTGTCTCGCTCACTCACTTGTCACCGCGGTGTTTGAAGATAAAGCGGGAGCGTCACTTAAAACAGAAAATAATTGTATTCTATATGATAAATATGTGTTAAATAAATATAATAATTAATGTTTGGTGGTTATAATATATTATATAAGATAAGGGAAGTGCAGCATATTTGGAATACACGTTTGTTTTTTGAGAATAAATTTAAGGAGAAACGGGATAGATCGATAAAAAATACATCATGTTATTGGAAAATTATTAAACTTTAATGATAGAAATAATCAAATGTAACAAAAACCAAGAACCTTATCAAAATGTCTATTAAACAAAAAAACTCCAAAAACGTGATTTGACTTAGGGTGCAGATAATTTGGAATACTTACTCTTCTTCTTAGAAATGAATAGATTTCTTATCTTTTTAATAATTTTATAAATGTTTAGTCATCTAAATAAACAATTAACAAAAAAAGAACAACTAAATTAACATCTAATTATTGAGTAATCAGTCACAATAATCACAGATCAGTATAAGAAAACTTAAATTACTAATTCTTGCAATATTCACAAATGTACACACCGGATTCATAGCCAGTACAAGAATTGTGAACCCACGATTCACACATTAAGCACTGTACCCATTCTTCACCCCGTTTATCTATATATATATTATGTTCCCAATCAGTATTCCAAATTAACAACATACCACTCTAACCTAAAATCCATGACACGTTATTAATTCTGGATATATTCACTAAATCATAGTAATATCATAAGCTAACAAAGTCAATCAACAGTTTTGATTATTAAAATGAAGATTTAAACCATCAATGTAAAATATATTACTAATTAAATGCTTACCGAAAAAGTTTTCAAAACACGCGTCTCGCTTCTTTACGGCTGGGAGCCGGAATGACAAGATGGCGTCCTATTTTTGAACCTCGATGGCTTCTTATGTCGTATGTCGTTCTAATTACGGCAAATAAACATAGTTGGCGTTTACAGTAATTTAGATATTGAAGTATTCCAAGTTACCTGCAGTATCCCAAATATGCTGCTTTTCCTTTACGACTCAGATCGGTCCAATATGACAGTTCGTCATACTAGTTCGTCAAAATAACTTAACTTCAGATGGTCTTAAATTTGATTTGCGTTTGAGTATTTGGCCGTTAGAAACTTTTCAATTATTTGAGATACCTCTAGATAGGTGTACCCCAAACTATAGGGTCGACGCTACAAAAAAAATCATTAGTAGGTAAATAGTTATAATAGTAATCGTAAAGGGGGTTACGTGTGGGTGGAGTACCTAACCCAAAAAAATCTTAATTTTACTTAAGTTTCCTGTAGACATACTTTAACACCTATGTCCATGCAATGGTTCATCTTTCTAGCTCTAATTGTTTAGACTGCAAGAAGAGGACGAGTTGACGGATGGGCGGAAAGGCACGATGACACTATATGCACAAAACGGATTAAACAGTATCTATATCTCAGTATCAGTCTATATTATTGATAAATTTACTTAAGCTCTGCGTGAAAGAGTTTAATAAAGTAATTAAATTATTATAAAAATATTATGAAAAACGTTTAATTTAAATATATTTCGAGTGACATTCCTTTTACGGATCCATATCAAAAATATTACTCAAGTATCTTTTTTTCGTGGACAAATGGTCACAGACCCAGGAATAACGTGTCGCAAGTTACCGTCCCATCTTCGAAGAGAGGTATACCTCCTCCTCGGTAAAATATTTGCTGGCTGCGAGATTATCTCCTGAGCCCCTCGGCGTCACATAATAGTAGTGTGGTAACGTTGAGTACCTCAACACAAATCCTACTAATATTATAAATGTGAAAGTTTGTGAGAATGTATGTATGAATGTATGTTTTTTACTCTTTCACGCAAAAACGGCTGGACCGATTTAGTTGAAATTTGGCATGTAGGTAGGTACCCTGATTAACACATAGGATATTTCCTGGTATTTCCCCGAGAACGGGAACTACGTGAGTAAAATCGCGGGGCACGGCTAATGATATATGATTTAAACTTAACTTTTACCGAAGCCATTCCACAGAAATATTTTTTTACAGGATACATTTACAAAATTCCTTTTTGCAATAATTAAGCACACATGTCTACCATCGAATTTGCAAGGTTGTCTTTTATTGTCTACTGAATTACTGATCTGAGTATACGCGTTAATTAAACACAACCGTAGTTCGTATTGACCACTTATTTCAGATCTTTGTATTTTTACGATTCCGTACCTATAATGAAAAACGGAAACCTTATAAGATCACTTTTTTTGTCCGTCTGTGTGTTTGACTGTCTGTCTGTTTATTTGTCCTTTATTTCGGTAAGGTATCGAGTTGAAATTAAAACCGTATAGATACATAAGTCCACAGTCGCTTAAAGTCCTAAAAAAATCAAAGTTCAAGTTTATGAAAAAAAAAATATATGGAGGTTTATATTGCAAAAAATCTGTATTTTGACACTGCAAAAGGATTCCTTCTGGGTACTTCCCGTTAATCTATAAGTAGTAGTATTTTTTTAGGCCGTACATAACGATCTGTTATTAAATCATGTGCATAAATATTTAATTAAATCTTAAAACATAAGGGCTCAAATGGACTAATTTCAAATTAAAAGCGTAGCTTTTCATCATCATCATTCGTTTATGATATAAGAATAATGGGATAACCGTGGAAGATAATCTTCAGACTACACCTTGAATGTTTAAATAGTATAGATCAAACTGAGATTATTACCTACTATTTATAATTTTATTTAGATAGAAATAGACTGAGTGCAGTAATACATGATATCATTTAGAGCGCCATCACGAGATGACGGCGGTTATGGGTACTACTTTGGGTAGCTCAAGAATACGCGCGTTGCTGAAGCGGCGCGACCGGCGACCGGCGCCCCACCGCGACCCGCGTCCGCGACCGAACGCCACGCAGTCTTCCCGCGCGGGCCGCACGTGTATCTAGCCCGTAACATATTACTCCGTAAATGTTTTCCGAACTCGATACTAACCTTAACCCAAAATAAACGCTGAATCTGTGAAGATATTGTGTACTTCCCTCTTGTGAACTAGACTATCAACAAACTGTGCATTTCCAACGTTGTGTTATTTATCAATTTAAGTTGTAATTACAATATTAATTTTGCTTCCTGAATTTTTTTAATCAAATCTTAATGAAGCCGAACTAACTACCTTAATAATTGGATTGTAGCGCCCCTTGTTAATGTAAGTAAAAGTATGGATCATTCAAAATATTTCGTATGACTAGGTACGTCAATTTTATTATCAATTTACAAAGATTACATAAATAGCAAAGTGCGTATTTTACTGCTTGTAATAAATTATTATAAATGTTTTAACTTGATTATCAGTTCTTAGGTTTCTCTATGATTACGTTGTGTATTATACAGCTAGCGATAAAATAATTTTCATAAAAAGCAATGTTATTATTATTAACAATGTTGATGCTATGCTGATGCATGCATGCATAATATTGAAGTAGCTCTAAGTGGAACAAAGATACTATCCCATGATAGTAAGATAAGAATGAATAATATAATATCCTGAAATATACTCATATTAACTACCACGAGCTACAATTTCATTATTTATTAAAATAATTACATAATTGAATATCTTTTTTTACTTCAAATAAATTTATTTTCACTTATTATATTTGACTTTAAATTGTAAACACCATTATTGTAATAAATCTAATACATGATACAATGTGTTTTGAATATTAAGTTCGAAAATTTTAAAGAAGTAGGAATATCTTTGCAACATTACATCTTACCTACACGTTATTAATATGCAATATACTAGTAAAAGACGAACCTAAACCAACAATTATATTATTCAAATTCTTGTAAAAATGTATAAAAAACATACAAAGCAAACAAAAACCAATAGCTCGACTTCGTCTAACCTTTTTTTACAATTCATCTAAACATTCACCTGCTAGTTTTTATGTTTAAATAAAGGCACCCTCGAAATCGGAGGCAGGTCTCGACGAGAAATACGTTCTAATTGTAATAACATCAATTGAATTACCACTATTTTAGTGGGAAGAACTGAATAGGGTCATTGACCGGTACAATTATGTTCCAAAGAGCTGATACAACTTGCTACATCGAAAGAGGAACTAGTATACTCGTATTGTTACAAGGATAACATTTGTATCACTTTCGTTTATTATTCCTAATATTTCTAAAGAGTTATTCATATCATATTGAATGCATATTTTTAGTAACGTAGGTAATTCAATTTATATAAAAAACAGTAAAAAGATTATATAGGTACTTTTTTTATAGTGGGGAAATCCTCATAGGATACCCATACTTACGATGTTAATAACTTCAAAGTTCTATAAATAAATATTCAAGTTTGTACTTCTTTTTGTTAGTTAAATCTTTTAACGTAGTGAGGTAAATCAAAGTCTATATAATACCTAAATATAATTTCTAAATAATAATCTGCTATCATTCGCCATTGGCGGTAATGAGCGTTGAAAATAAGCCTCCTTTTCGACTCATTTCACAATATAATAAATATCTACAATTTCTATAAGATATAGTAGACACAATTTCCTACAGTAACTGTCAAATTTATTAAAGTAATCATTTAAGGGTATTACATTAAATTACAATTTCCACAATTGGAAATAACTTGCAATTACTATAATGTTCCCTTATAAAATACCTACTTAAAAATAGTAATCATTATTACTATTACGAGTGAATGAATAAATTACAGTGGACACACATAATTTAAGATCTAGCTGTTTTGTAATAAAAAGGTATACCTAATGTATTTTCCAGTATTTTGCTGAATGTGTAACCTAAAATTAAAATAAATGATTCTCAATTATTATGTTCTTAAAATTGATTGAAAATCTTTGGATATTTATGGCCGTTGCCTAGTTTTCGAACTTTCTACTTTCCACGCTCTAAAAACAAAAAAGAAACACAATCATTATGTATGCTTGCATAAAAGAATTGATTAAAAATGTTGGCCTGTAAATTGAATTTGGAAAAACTAATTTACTTCAATTATTTATCGTTAATTTATATATACCTACTTCTTATACATAAAGAAAAAAACGTTCAAATTTATTTTTGACGCGTGATTATAACTAAGGTTTTAAGAGGTACGTTTCGAAATTAGGTTTATTGCAAAATATATCATATAAAGCAATTATCGTGTCCTTTCACTTACTCGATAGTGGTATGTAATATTCAGATCCATTGGGTCCGCAGCAGCCGGTGTGCCACAAACCGGTCTGAGGAGAATGAGACCAACTTGCCGTCAAACCAGTACACTATACTGATCAACTGATTTTTGAATCTTCGATAATTTTAATTAGTTTTTCACAGCATAACATAGCTTTTATTGTTAGCAATAGTATTTTACAATAATACAAAAAATAAAGTTTCGAAAAGAATAAGTTTTACATTATACCAGTGAGATTAGTAGTATTAATTTATATTATAATTAAATTTTATGATAATTTACGCCACATATACTTTGTTGTACGAAATAACTAGCTTTATTGACAAAAGGAAAAAACGTATTTTGAGTTTTGGTGCGGGTATTATGGAACCCGGGTTAAAATTACAAGTATGATGCAAATTTAATTACAAAAATCACAAATATAATATTCTATTTCCTCATCCTGAACAATCAACATGTGCCCACGATTCACAAGATTGGCACTGAACCCAAATTTCGCCCTATTGATTATTTGAGAAACATTCAGAACAAAACATACAATAAGCATTTTGGTTTGTGGGCTGAGCTCGTGCGACATAATTTTCTGCCACCGCAGTGTGACCTGAAGAAACCGATGACATCGTAGTATCCGAAGAGGTAGAAATCCGCCTGTTCGAGCGAGCTCTAGAAGGGTTCCATACTACCCGCACCTATAGGGTTCCAAATTAAAAATCTTACTAAATTAGCAAATAAGTAAGAAAATCACAGCTAGTTAAAAGATACATAAAACTTACCTTCGATAATCTGTATTATTAGTGTGTATTGAACACCCTATAACACGCATTGAATTTGTTTTAAACTAAAACAAAAACCTTTTACAGTATTCCAACGGAGAGAAAAAAAACATTTAAGTTTGAGGTGAAGTGCTAGTGGTAGCAAATACGCTCTATGGTACCAGTACAACGTAGTTACATCGTTTTTTGATAGATATCACTGCCTGTTTCTGAGATACTAACGGCCAAATACTCATACGCAAATTAAATTTAAGCACGCCTTAAAACTCGTAATTTTAACAGAATCGTATGGCGAACTGTCAAATCGGACCGGTTTACGTTGTACTCAATTTTAAGTTGCATTTCAGTATTCCGGCGTAAGAGGTTCCAAAATAACAACATCCAAACTACCACCCCGTCCCCCTAATATTATAAATTCTATATTAACTTCGTGTATTTGTTCGTCTTAATTTAACATTTTGTAGCCAAAACCACTAAACTGATTAAATTTATTACTGAGAAAATCTATAGAATACGTCTGTACCTAGGGCCTTGGGAAATAAATAAATACTATCTTTTAAAAAAGCGTGTGCATAAATATTTATACATTTATACATGCTATAATTTAAAACATCCACAATTTTTCCACGTCCAAAACTTTTACGTTCAAGTTCTAGGCAAAAGTCCTTGTAGTATTATACAAGAAGTATTAATCTGAAAAATATGGAAAAGAAATAAAGGTAATGCGTCTGAGTATATAACAAATAGCAAGTTAGAGACAACTTGTTCCTACTAATTTAAAATCTCTAAGAAATTGGTAATAATTCTCACAATTCGTACTGCTTTAAAGTAATGACGTGTAATTATTTTTGCTATACATAATTTATGTATAAAAATTACCTTCCTACAGATAATTTTATAAAATTGATCTTAACTATCTCGTCGAAAGTTAACGATGTTGTTGCGCAGTAATCACAGGCAACATACTTGCTAGCTTTCATGATAGTTTATTAAATAACTATGTGGAGTAAGCTACTAACAGATTATTTTAAAACTTTTTGTATCAATATAGGTTGGTACATTCACTTATTTTTGTTTATTATCTTATTGCACATGTTTTCGTGTTGTTTTAGCGTTCTTAGTGCACAGCATAATACAGCATATCATAATAATTTTTATCCAATTCAAATATAGGAGGTTACATAGTTCGACTATAGGTATTTTTTTTTATTTTCTGTGTGTTCGCGAATAACTTTATCGTAATTACCGTATGAATCGATTTTGATAATTCTGATCCCAATCGCGGTCTCATGATAAGAAAACAAATGCTGATTATACCACCCAAAAGAAATTTGGAAACCAGGAGGAACTCCAGAATTAAAAAAAACCATTAATAAATAAACTTATATAACAATTGACCAAGTATTATACAATCAAAATTATCTAGAATTATCTAGAGAGTTCCTACACACTAAGTTTTATTCAAAATAAAATAAAAAATCTGAAACTAATCTCACCCCGACATATCCTTTTCATTATAGTATAGATGAAATAAAGAATACGGAAAAGTCTATAAAGCAATAATGATAATTACGATAAATATAATAAGTGTTGATAGCAGGAATTTTTAGATTTATTTATTAATAAAAAAGAATATTTGCATAAACAGAGGACTGTCCGTTTTCACACATATACGTCAGTTATAACAATTTACGTCAGTTATAAAAAAATTAAGCTTGAAGTTCAATGTGTTCTAAAGAAAAAATCGTTTGTGTTATCGCCCGTTTACCTATTTATTTCCACCTCTGGGTACCTACCTACGTTATAGAAGAAAACCTATTTTGTCCATGTTTGTATTACTATTATGCTCTTTCAAAAAGACCTCGATATTTTCTAAGTGTTGTAGAGACCTAAATTTTGGGCTGTAGAGAACGTTAAAATTTGTTAAAAATTATAACATAACATGGTGAAAGGGTATAACCAACTTGAAAACATATTCTATGATATAAAATTAACAAGAGAGATATTTCATTTAACGAATCTAGAATCTAGGCTTGATCGTCTATGATTTTGCAAACCGTTTTGATTTTAATTTTAGTCGTGTCAATATTATGGTTATCCACGTAATACCTTATAATTCTTATAGAAGAAACCTTCTGAACTACCTATACCTTATAAATGCATTTTTTTATTTAGATAATTGATACGTACGATATAAACTATTCAAACCGCTAAAAGTCGAAACAATTTCATTTATTTACATTTTCGTTGCAGCGCCCCGAAAATATCAACCCTACAACGCCAAGTAACAAGGCTGCTCTATATGCCATGAGCGACCAGGTACTATTTATGTTATTTATGTTTTATTATAATATTTTAATTCTTCTCCATAAATCTACGTTCTTAAACTAAATAACGAAAAAAAGAAATGTATAGGTACCTAACACCTCATTTGTTATTTACTATTTATTTGGCATTAAAAACATTACTAGCCCCCGCTTCACCATTATCGGATTGTAAAACCCATTAATAGTTGGGTTCAGGCTTCAGCAAAAGTTAAAAATGCACTAATTTCACATCCCATACATATCACAAAACCACGTACATAGTCACTGTAAACTTTGATTGTTAAATCAATGATTATTTTAACTTATGTCCATATTGGCGCAGACTTTTCATACACCGTCCTTCGGTGACGAAGAGTTCGATATTCCGCTTATCCATGGACAACATGCAGCAAGTGGAGGTGGCCCAAATCCACATATGCAATATTCACAAATGCATCACGCAGCACCTCAGGTAATCAGACATATACAGTATATTTTAAGTATAAAGTTACCTTAAACAAAACACATCGAATACACTCGAGTAATCTATATGGTTTGATAGTAACTACAATATTGTAATACCTACCTAGTTTTCCAACTACAGCACTAGAGCTCATTATGCGGCATAATGCTGAACGTTGAATGTTTCAACTACAGCAACGCTTCGCACAATCGAGCACTCTCAAAAGTTCTAAGTAGTGACGTCAGACGTAGTACGCTGGATGCGTGCAATCACATGTGCAGGGACAGACAACTTAAAAACAAAACTAATGTTTTTTCTTTAAGTTGACATTGATCGAAATGTCGCTTTATGGTCTGTAATTGGAAAACTAGGATATTGTGCTTCAAACGAACCAAAAGACTGTACTTAAGAGTGTCAAATAATAAAAAATATATTTACATTGACATTATCTATATACTTGTCACTGTCATTAATATTGTAAAAAATGTAAACACATTGTGTTACATCTTTATAAGTTTATTTGCCATTTTATTTTCTTTTAATTTGTTCTCTTATTGAGCATATTTATAAGATTACGCCACTTTAAACTAGTGTTTTAAATTTAGGTTGGCATGATGAACCCCGCACAAGACGGCTTATCACCACCGGGCGGCGCGCCGTCTTATCAGCAACCATTATACTTACAAGAACCACATACACCTGCAACATCTCACAGGTAAGTGAAGAAATATAAAAATATAAGTAAAATCTCTGCCTATAAGTTTATTAATAAAATTATTTGTATAGCGGAGCTGGTGCACCTGCCGGAAATTACATGATTCAGCAACAGCCTGGTGGACAACAACAATTATTAATGCTACAACCAACTCAAGTCATAAGTGGTCCTCCAACACCAAGTACACCAAGCCAACAGGCTCCAGTGTATGGTTCCCCACAGAGAGCCTCTCCGCCGGGAACAACAAGTGATGATTCTGATGATAGTGTTCCATCACAACATTCTCAGGTATTTATTTTATAAAATGATAATCAATTGTCCCACAAAAATTTGCCAGATATAACAATAGACATAAAAATTAAGTTGTTGAAATCACATACTTTATACAGTCACTTTATAAAAAATATTTTCATATAATCAACTAACATAAATTTGTTCATAACATTTTATAACTAAAATAATATAGTTCATTGGCATATACACTTAACATAAAATGTATTATCTAGTTAGGTAGTAGCTCTAATGAATTGGTTGTTTGTTGGTAGTTGCCTGGTGATGCGGAAAGCCTTCTGCCTATACATTATTGCTCAGCGAGCCGGCAGCAACAAACTGCACTTCATCAGGTATAGGCAAATTTTTCTTGTATCATTCCTCATTTGTTAAATCCTTTCTGTGTATTGCCAATGAATTATTTAATTATTTTTTTAATAATGTTTTAAACAATTTATATATTTCAAAATTGTTTGCCCTATTATTCCCAATATTTATTAATAAAATTTCTGTGTAGATGAATATGAATATGGGAGTGAAAAGATCTTCACCAGAACCGATGGACAATGGAATGAATCGTGGTCAAATGCAAAAAAAGCCAAAAGTGCAGAAGAAAAAGAAAAAGCGGGATCCTAATGAACCCCAAAAGTATTTATATTTCTGTCAAATAACTATTTGTCCAATTTATTGCTAAACCACTTATTTGATTTTTTTTATTTTATGTTATAGGCCTGTGTCAGCATATGCCCTTTTTTTTCGAGACACTCAAGCAGCTATTAAGGGTCAAAATCCAAATGCAAGCTTTGGAGAAGTTTCCAAAATTGTGGCATCTATGTGGGATGGCTTGGATTCTGAACATAAAAGTGTAGGTATCGTAATATTCTTTTTTGTATGAGAGACAGAATTTTTCATTATAAAAATATCCTTTCTTACAGGTTTACAAGCAAAAAACAGAAGTCGCTAAAAAGGAGTATCTAAAAGCTCTAGCTGCCTATCGGGCTAGTTTAGTTTCAAAGGTAAGAAGAATAAAATACGATATAATTAATTTAGTCAGGGCGGCAGGTTCTTAAATGAAATACATGTCTTCATTTTTATATAGATATCAAGATCAACATAACTAAATTTAAGTTTAAATAAATCGTGTTGCTTAAATGTGTGTTACATACATTTTTTTCATTCCACTATACATGGATTATTAATATAATTTTTATTTAAAATCTGGCAACTTTAATAAGATCTGTGCTTTAAAGCTTTCTATCTGTCAAAGTCAAATCTGAGACGTCAATTGTAATGTGTGAACCCAAAGCCTGCGGTATACCTAATAACTTTAGATTTCCGATACAAATTACGATATTTTTCAATTAATGTATCACGATGTTTTTTGATACTGATCTTTTTGATTCGGTACGTTTATTGTATTATCGAACTTAAATAATTGCACGCTGAACACTATCGGATTATTAATTCTAATTGTATTTTGTTATTCTATACCTACTTAAAATCATTGTGTTTTATTTTATCAGGGCTCGGAACAAGAAAACCAAGTGATGTTTAATCATAATAGTTCAAATTCCAATTACGGAAATTACTACCAGGGACAAGGCTATGGCAATGGTCATTCGCCGCAGGGCTTTGTGCCTAATGCAACTCCACAAGGATACTCTCCACAAAATTACGCTGGTGGTCAACCACAACCTGCTTATACTGGGCCCCAACCTCAGGGCTACCCCAGCAACCCACAGCAATCACCGCAGAGTTATCAAGGCAATATCGGACATCCTACTCAAACATATCAGGTGGGTGTATAAGTAGCATTGTCAAAATATTTTATTTCATATTCATATATTATCTATTAATATTAATTTCAAAAATGTTTTACTCTATCAAAGTTAATAGTAGAATGTTTTTAAGGGGCTACCTGGGCAATCACCACAAAACTATCAAGGAAACCCAGCTTCATCGCCACAAAATTGCCAAGCAAATATGGCTCAATCACCAAGGAACTACCAACCTACTCAATCTCCGCCCAACTATCCAACTACTGCTGGCCTTTCACCACAGAGCTACCGACAAGTACAATCTCAGTCACCTCCCATGGCTAATGTGCATACAGCTATGCAATATCATCACAATCAACAGGTAAACTTTTTTCTATCACCTTTTCAATATAGAATAGCAATTAGAGATTAGATAAATTGTTTAAATACAGTTTAGGATTCTTTTTTAAATGAACAAATTGTGCAGATGCAACAAACACACCAAGCACAACAATATCAGCAGCAGGCACAGCAACAGCAGAATCACCAGCAAGCTCAACAACAACAAACAAACCAGCAGCACCATCAGCAACAGCACCAGCAACCTCAACAGCAGCACCACCAGCAACACCATCAACAAACCCACCAGCAGCCCCAATCACAGCAGCTCCACCAACCACAAACTTCGGCCCCACAACAAGCACAGAACCAGACCATGAAAAGTGAACTTTCAGCCAATAATAATGCTGCTTCAGCTATTGCCCAACTCTCTGCTGAGGTATGTGTGAAGTATTTAAATCTTTTCAATCTAATATTATATACCTTTGCTAAGTTTTTTTCTGTTTATAATTATGTAATTACATAATAAGTTTAGGTATATTTATATTATAGCCCAGCGAAACAAGAACACCAACATCTTGTGTGAGACAGGGATGTACTAATCCTGCAATTGCTAACAGTGAATGGGAAAATGAATACTGTTCCAATGAATGTGTTGTCAGCCACTGCAGGTATTTTCAATCTATATTCATTTAAATTAAATATTTTGCTCTGGTTGATTTGATAACAATTCAAAGAAAAAATGCCAAAATGGCATCATTTCAGTGAGGCAGTGAGTCTTTTCTTAATATCATTATTAAAAAAAAAAGTAAGAAAGTATTAGTTTACATAATTATAATTTAATACTCAGATTGTCAATTTCTTGTTTTTAGAGATGTCTTCAGTTCCTGGGTGGCATCAAACACCAACAACCAAATGCAAAATTTTTCTGCTGTGAAGTAACATGCATGTAATCGAAGGTTCTGGTTTGACTACATTGTTGCATTTAAATTTTTTTGTACATGAATACAGTAATTGTTTAGTTAATGGCAGTACTGTGCCATATTTTGCCCTTGTCACAGTGTATTGTGATAAATAGTGGTGAACTAATTAATATTAAAAGTAATAAGTTATATTAAAAATTATACCTCGAAGTTATCAGTATTGTTTTGTTCTGTATATAATAGTTAAGTACTACAAATGTTTTCTTTACTACTTATGTTGTAATTAACTAATTATTATCAATAACTGCATATGTAGTCTATAACTGTTAACTTGAAATATTAGTTACATTTATGCATGCTTACTTTTTTATTTTTTATATAACTTGTAATAATTTCATAATCTTAAAGCCAAATACATATTTTATTGAATCTGCAATAATACTACTACTGGTACTAATACTTGTAATGGCTGAAACAATTTGTGTTGAGAAAATGTTATATTCAAAGATTGTGTAATTACTAAATGAATTGGGAAAAATAATGTAGTTATAATATAAATTCATATTTTTTTAATCTTGGTCGTTTGGTAAAAAATAATATAAGAAATAAATTGTAATAATTTTTTGTTTAGAATCTCAAACCATTATTTAATTGGAAATTTACAAGTTACATTTTTGCCTTAAATAAAATTAAGATACTTAGCTGTATATGGTAGATTTTAAGTGTTATTAGGCCAACCATGAAAATTTTGAAAAACAAATTAAATACATTATCACAAATTTATGTGAATTTAGATTCAAATAGTAGAATTATAGATGAGATGTTTAACATTGGATTAAATTAAAAAAAAATTGCATGGCATTTCAAATCATGCATTCTTTCTACATTAATATTAGTAGATATATTCTGTACATTTAGTGTAATTGTCCTATGTACTCGATGGCAATATTTACTCATTCCTCTAGGAGTTGTGCTTAGCATAGGTTTTAGCTGGACCAAAATGTCATTTATATTCAAAGCAATGGTAAGTTTAAGATATTGTTTTATTATTGTACATTTTAAATTATACAAATGTAAATAAAATCTTGCAGTGATAGCAATATTTAAGGACTGCTCACAATACATCAAGTGTTGTGTTTGCCTAGTTAGTTCACTTACTAAGTGAATTAAATTATTGTTTATCGTTATTAAATGTAAACTTACAATGTATAAATTATGTAACTAGGACTTCATTAAAATTTTCCTAAGCAATATGGTCTTTAAATTTTCTACTTAAGCTTCACACTTGCCCACAATTTTAACAATGTTAGGCAAGCCCAAACCAACATACTATTAAATGATGAGAAAATGAATTTGGAAGATACCACTGTATTTTTAGGTATTACACTTGACAGTAAATTACAGTGGGGTCCTCATATTGCTAATCTCGCGGGTAAGCTCAGTTCTGCAGCATATGCAGTCAGAAAAATTAGAGAAATTTCTGATGAAGACACGGCACGATTGGTATATTTTAGTTATTTTCATAGTAGAA
>DWAJ01000510.1:0-31888 GCA_018238005.1 Eurema mandarina
CAGTTGGACAGCTTACAAGTGACGTCATAGTGCTGAATCTTATTATTTTATTGTCTTATATCGTTCTAGATAGGTCACCTGGTGGTTCAAATGACCCATCATTTTTTCAACATGGGCCTGTAGTCTAATAGTTATCCACGTGCCATATCAAATCAGAGATATGGCGATAGCCAAAAAGGCGACTTCGGAACCCCATTCTATGCGTGTTCTTCGACTAAAACTTTTTAGCTAGAAACGAATTTCTGAGACAAAGATTTCGAGCAGAATATTCAATAGGAAAAAGACCTGCTTGTCAACAGCTCTGCTAAAAACTTGCCTTTTTTATTTTTTTCGTTATTCTTTTACCAAGTATTCCAAAACAGCAATTTATTATTTTTAGCAAGAAGTATTTCAGCTGCATGATTTTCATTTTGGACAGGTATTCGTTAATCTATTATAGAGCCCAATTATAGCTTATTTACAAAATCTGTCGATACCTACCTAACACTGCGAGTTAAACAAATTCATTTTCCCTCAACATTATACATAATATAATTGAATTCTTTAAGGTTTAGCAAATTAAAACGCCTGCCAAATTTTCAAAGCAAAATGGTAATCATGGTATTGCTTACTCCAAATCTCGCAAATTGTTTCGTCAGAGAGTGGCATTCTCTAAACTCTTCCATGTAGTCCTTGCACTTGCGAGCTCCCCGGCCTAGACCATACGCTTCCATACAATCCATCATATCCATCTCTTGCTTCGCACATCTCCCTAGGGGAGTGTAACTATACATTAACCCGGTGATATCAGTGAACACCGTACGCAGCATTGGTGAAATGCCGTCAACCATGTTTTGATGTTTATTGTTTTATTTAAATTCACAATTCAGTATCACGATTGACCAAAGTGAATGTATTATGAGTAGTAGAATAGAAGTTGTATGAATTGTGACATTGGCTGTCAAAATTTTTTCCAAGTTTTGTAAGGTGCTGGAATAATAACATTAGGTTTATTACCTCAATATTATTGCTATAAAAACCTTTTTTTATTTTTCCCACAATTATTTTTATAATAATTACGTTTTTTTATTAAAGTCTATTATTAGACAATTTTTTAATTTAATTGAATACACATAAATATCACTTGGTAAATCAAATCAATAATTTTACCTACAGGACTAAGTACTTCAAAAATACAGGTACGCTCCGGGAGATCACCAGCAGTGTGAATAAACTGCTGGTGTTCTTCGATGACCTGAGGTTGATCGAATGAGATCCCCACCCACACGCAAAAACCGTGCCTTGATGTGGAGTTGCAGATATCAGCCCATGTTACCATACCATACCATACCAAATCAATAATCATAAGTAATGGAAGATGTATTTAATAAAACTCTTTACTTTAACAAAGTGAAAATGAAAAGACATTCTAAAAGCAAACATTTATATTACACTAATATATTACAATGTTTTAATGTATTAGATTAGAAACCATCAAGTCTCGGAGTTACATATTTTTTGTCTCCAGTTAATTTTCCTTCTGCAATTTGACGCTCACGCTCCTTGCGCATTGCCTAAAACAAAATATATGATGATTACAATAATCAAATTAGATTTTTAACTGTACTATCATATAGCATTAAAAGGTTAATTATTTGTTTGATTGCAGTTGTATATTGATTTATCATCATCATCAGATTTGTATGTTGTAAGGAGTGTTTCAAAGAATTTTCACATAACACTAATGAACACATACAATAACTATTTCTTCATATTCAATTCTTACTGTCTAGAGGAAAACCTACCACGAATCTCTTGAATTGCTTGGTTTTTGTCTGACATTCTTGGAAATCATCGATCAAATTAGCGCACTTGATCCTACCACGGTCCAGGCCATACGCTTCTAGGCAGTCCATGTAGCGAATTTCTTCCTTCTGACATGTCCCCAACATCTGGTGGTCGTACATACCACCAGTAATGTCAGTGAAAGGAGTTCGTATGAACGGAGAAATCGACATTGTTTATTCTGCAAAAAAGTTTACTAAGGTTAGAATTACGTAAACAAAGTAACTATAAAATACAAGTCACCCAGACTCCTCATCCGTTCAAACGAATTAAAAAAATAAACTACATTCATAATTCTACCTTCAAGAAGTATTTTGATAAAACTACTGTATTTAATGAATAAAATAGTGTTCTATCTTTGAATATGAATAGATTGTTTTTTATTTTATGAATGATTGAAACAAAAGACAGCTGACGCCTGGCTTTTACAATGACGTTAGAAATTGTCAAATGATTTTATGAGTAATGACGTTAATAGACAGACTATGGAATTAAAACTTAATATTGCTATTAACACTTAGCAGTACTTATAATTTGTTTTCTGAATACATAATAATAAGACTTTAATAATAAGTAGTGATATTGTATCATGACAGTTTTCTATAATAATTATTTGATAATCTGGTTACTTGAAATAAAAAAATACAGGTGACACTTGACAATTGACATTCATTACAACAGCTGGCTGGTGTACCTATTGAATTTGTTTCACCAGGCAAGAATAGAATAGTTGTATAGAATTGGATTTTGGAATTTGGATTACCCGAAGGCCGAAACCATATCAATCGCCGAAAACAGAATTTCCAAAATATCTTATAAGAAAGAGACCAGAAACATCTTTCTACATCTGCAACCGAAGTAAAATACTTTTGACATGGAACAGTGGTTGAAAGAAAGTTTATCCAGAATTTTAGATTTTGAAGTGCCCGAAGATCTGATAACGTATGCTAAATCTTTATAATTTTTTTTAACAAGTTCGAAATGTTTCTGAGTTTTATCCACTAAATCTTACAATAATTGCTCTTTTAAAATACACATTGATTTAAGATATAATTTGGATTTAAAAACATTATCATAAGTATGTATTGTTACCGAGTTAAATAGTAATGTAACATTTCTATATTACACTTTAATTTTAACTGTTATTAAATGAATTTATAAATAATAATTAATTGTAAATTGTTTACTTCCAGATATGTTCTGTCAATTAATAATCAGGCTGATTTAAATGAATATATGAAAACATTGATTGACTTCGATAATGCACAACATAAATCATTGTTTGAAGAGCTCTGCAAAAGAAAGTTTCCCTCAAAAGGTACACTTAATTTTTAACATTATTTTTAAAGCTTAAATTAATAACCTTGAAAATAATATCTAATTTAATAGTATTTTAATATGATTAATTAAACAATACTTATACAATCATTTATAGATATTTTATATAAATATATTGTGAAATAAAAGAAAACATATTATATTCACCTACTTTCAGGAGCTTCTTTATCAAGGCAACCAAAAAAGAAAATATCGAAAAATAAACCTCAAGCAGAGACAAAAGATATTAAACCAACAGAATCAACACACACTGAAGATGTTAAAAATAAGAAAAAGACAAAGTTTGTTAATCTTTACTCGCAAGAGGGAAAAAATGCTCAAGTGGTCTTGCTAAAAGGTATTATAAGCTTTCAAATAGTTTAAATGTATTCTTCATGTAGTGGTGTCAGTAAAAACTACACCATAATTGGTTTATTTCACACCCATTTTGTACTTCACTGCCACTGGTCATTTTTGGGATTGTGGCTTTATAATAGTGTTTTATATAAAATATTAGTTTTATTAGCTTTTAGCTCTATATTTTATAACTTATTTTATTTCTTTCTATTAGATGATAATTTATTAAGTGTTAAACATTTTATATATTCCAGGCAGACTTCATTGTGACTGTCAAGCTTCTAAACATGAGTTAATAAATAACTGCTTACACTGTGGTCGTATTGTGTGTAAGCAAGAGGGTTCTGGTCCATGTCTGTTTTGTGGACATCTGGTTAGTATTGACATTGCAGTTGGTGATAATCTATATGGTATGGTATGGTATGCACGGGCTAATTTCCGCAACTCCACGTCAAGGCGCGGTTTTTGCGTGTGGTAATCTATATGTCACAATCATCTGGTTTGAAATCGCTATTTGATTGAATGACTAGAGTGTTCATTGAATGATGATATTTAATTGAATGATACAACTAAATGACTGTGACATATACATATTTGATTAATTTATGATATTGTTAATAAGTAATATTGCAAAATTTGTGTCAATGTTTTTCAAGTTTAACTAGATGACAAATTATGGCTCACCATTGATAAAAGAACTTTCAAATGGGGTGCAGTTGATCCAAATATTACCTCCTTGAATTCGACCAAACGCACAAACTTTTTATATAACTTTAAATATTATTTTTGTTAGATTTTTTAAAAAATACTTTTAAAAAATTACAAAGTACATTTTTAAAAATCCATATATATAATTAGTATAACAATTTAGTTTATATCCTTTACACATAAAAATACTTACAGGTATGTACACCACAAGAGCAGAAGGAGATAAACGCTAAAACCAAGTCTAGTGCTAAGTTGATGGAGTCTCTCATGGAGAGGAGTCGGCCCAAAGGTTGGGAGGCTGCTGTCTCACATAGAAATAGGCTATTGGAATATGACAGAACAAGGTAAGCTACAAACATTCCTTGTGAATCTTTTTTTTCTAATGTACAAAATTTATATTGTTTTAAAATGTAATATATTAATGACAATGTAATATTATGAGATGTAATTTGATTGAAACTGCTATTTAAGAGAAATCATGGTCTCGAGCCTCATCAGTGTACATATATTTAGTATGAATGTATGTATTTATGTACTAACTATGTTTCAATATTGTTATTTACAAATACATATCTTGAAAAAGTTCAATAAAACGTATGCATACTAAAATAACTTATGGTAATCCCAGTTTGTCTTCTACTGTTCCTCAAAATATATGCTTAAAACATATATTTTAAAAGCAGTTATAAGAATTTTTAATTTTAAACAAACTGCCTGTATTTTTCAGTGAACGACGAACCAAAGTAACAGATGATGACAGTGATTATTTCAACGCAAACAGTGTTTGGTTGAGCGCTACTGAGAAAGACAAACTTCAAAAATACCAGCAGTCCCTACATGATAAGAAACATGCATCTAGATTGAACAAAAAGATGACATTTGATTTTGGAGGTATGTAATGATTTTAGTATTAGTATTTTCTTGGAAATTTATTTAATTACTAGCTGTTGCACGCGACTCTGCCCACGTGGATTTTCATAGAAACTTTCATCCCCTATTTTATCCCCTTGAGGGTAGAATTGATCAAAATCCATTCTTAGCGGATGCCTACGTCATAACATCTACCTGCATGGCAAATTTCAGCCCGATTCGTCCAGTGGTTTGGGCTGTGCGTTGATAGTTGTCAGTCAGTCACCTTTGAATTATATATATTAGATATATTTATTTTTTGTATGTGAAAATAAAATAAAAAGCAACAATAACTTACACAGACAGTGTAAAGTCTATGTATGACTATAAGGAATAATAATAATTAAGTCATATCAAAAATCGAAATAAAAATAGTTTTTGACATGACAGTCTCTATGTTTAAATAGTTTAATGCAATTCCCAGTGAAGAAAATAACAATCTTCAATTGTATTTCCAAGAATAATAATAAAAGAGTATTTAAATAATTGAAGCAATATTTACATTTTACAGGCCGTCAAATCGTAGAAGACAATACAATAGATTATGAAGTTGATGAAGACCACATCCGCAATATGACCAGTGGCAATCCTACTGCCGATAGTCAGTTTCTACGTAATGACTTATTGGCTGACATGTCGTCCGGCAGGGACGTGGCGCCGGGAGTCAATGCTAGCTTATTGCAGGTTAATGTTTATTAAAGTCAAATTATTAGATTAAGATAGTAAATAGGTTAAGAACAATCCATATAATTTATTTCTTTAAATAGTTCATTACTTTTTTTAATATCTTTCGGGTTAGTATTGACAATTCGTAGATATCTTTGTTCTGTTAGGGAGATACAGCCTGGTGACAGACTGACACATTGATTCACAGCGGAGTTTAAGTAATAGAATTCCATTTTTTAACCTTAGGGTTATTTTTTTAGGAATTTGTACATTTCTCGATGTCGACTAGTATAGTTAATGGCAATGATTAAAGGTATGCTTATTTTTTTAGTTTGACGAGTCTATAAGTAGCAACTACGGTGCAAACCGAAGCAATTGGAATCGTGAGTCTCGTATCCAAGACTCTGAAATACAAGAAATGGTGGATACAGGCAAATGTCTCTCTATGCATCAACCATGGGCTTCTCTACTTGTTGAAGGGATAAAAATGTAAGTTTATTTATAAACTAGCTGACCCGCGCCCACTGTGTTGGGCATAATGTTAATGACATATCCTTTTCGGTTATCTATATAGCCTTTGACACTCAGCAATAATGTTGCGTTCTTTTAGTGAAATAATTTATAAATGTTCGGTTCAGTGGATCCTGAGATTAGCCCTTACGATTTAACAAACACACAAACTTTACTTCTTTATAGTATTAGTATAGACTTATACTATTATATAGTAGATGAAGGAGATTGTTTTATGTAAATTATAACTTTGAAATCCCAAGGTAAATGTAATTCAATTATTTTTTTTAGATCACAAAGCGATTATTTTTAAAAATCCATATTTTAAATTTGTGTATAACGCATGCTTACACGAAAATGT
This sequence comes from Eurema mandarina, assembly GCA_018238005.1. Lineage (NCBI taxonomy): Eukaryota > Metazoa > Arthropoda > Insecta > Lepidoptera > Pieridae > Eurema > Eurema mandarina. The sequence goes on from DWAJ01000510.1 coordinate 6,653, forward strand.
AGTAAAATATTATATTTAATAATAAATGTATGTATGACTAAAAAAACTACACCCTGTATACAGGCACGAAGGGCGCACGTGGTACACGAGTCACCGCGGGCGGCTGTGGGTCGCCGCCACCGTGAAGCCGCCCGACGCCGCGCTCGTGCGGGACCTTGAGAACAGATACAGGGTGCTCTATCCGGGTATGGAATATTTTATAAAATAATTATAATTTTTATTGAGTAATATTAATTGAGTCTCGACTTTTAATACATATGTAATTAAATTAGTAATTAATAGTTATTATAAACTACTTATAAAATATCACAATAAGGTATGAACAATGTTTCATTTAATTATTAATGTCCTCTTATTATGTTAAATATGTATTTTTTAATTGTTTCACAAAACTGAAGTTTCATTAGAATAATATTTATATATTTATTATAGAAAAGAACTTCAAGTTCCCTTCTTTCTACCCCACGGGTTGTCTGTTGGGTTGTGTTAACGTCGATGACTGCTTACCAGAAGAGGAGTATGCTAAAAGGTATATTTGAAGATTGTTTAATTATTCCCACTACTTCACTTGATCATAGTCTAGGAATATAAAGAGCTTTTTTGGTAAAATTGATGAATATTTTATCTAAATTGTGTACTTTAAAAGTTGAAGATAAAATTAGGATCTATATTACTTTTTCTATGGCATTATTTTTGGTCATAGGCTAAGGGTTATTCAGAGTTATGTAGAGCAAAATTAACTGAATAGAATTTATGATTGTTTATCTTAATTGTATAGCTCTTGGTCATAGAGTATTTAGTTATGGTTCTTTACATCAATTGGTTAAAGCAATTATAGCTCTGATGTTTTTAAATCTAATATTTGTTGTAGTAACTCTCAATGTGTTTGTGAAAGAATGACAATGAATGATTCTACTCTAAAAAATATAAATTCTTAATATATTTTAATAACTTCCTTATAGATATCCGGATGGGGAAGGTGAAAGTCCCTACATGTTCATATGTTCAAACCCGATCAGTCTACGGCTTCGATTCCCGGTCAAGGGACAACATAAAATTTGTGAGTTACCGTATATTTAAATATTTTTTTCTACTATTGCTCTTAATAAATCATATCAATTTTAGTTTATTTTAAAAAGTATGTAGTGTTATTTTTGAAAAAAAAATTGTTATAATTCAAGTTGAGTTTAACGGTTTAACTGCTGGTAAAAGATTTTTTCTTTATATTTTCAGATACATTGGACAAGACGATCCATCAAGCAGCCATAAAGTGTCTGCAGAAAATGTCCAAATTAGAAGCTGAACAAGCGAATGCTGCGTAAAATATAAAATAAAAAAATGTTATATATAAGAATTTTTTATTTACAATATCTCCTTAGATATAAATATCGAGACTCACAGTTCTCGCGCGACAGTCTCACATAATACTTCGTATCAATAATGATCGAATACTCAAACGTAACTCAAATGTAAGTAGGTCTCAATCGAAATGCAATGACAGATGTTTCTTGCAAAGAGCAAACTGTCAATGTGACCTGTCAAAGTAAATGTCATATCAAGTTTTAGAAAAAAATTGAGACCTAGGTACTGTTTGATTTCCGTTTGCGTACTCGGGCATAACAATATCTTAATTTAAATGAGCACCAAAAGTATAAGATAAAATGCAGGTGGGGTTGGATACAACCTCGTAGGCGCTTAAATATAATAGTTACGAATAGTATTTTACTATGTATACCATAATATAACAGGTAGATTAAATGTTATAAATTCTAGCAACACTATTACAATATATAAATAGACATAGCCCGAAAATTCTCTTAGCAAAGACATAATTTATTTATTAATATTATAGATCAAAGATAAGCTTAATCATACTGTTGACGGTAAATTTGTCAAGGTTGCATTTAAGCCGTAAAACATTAAACTTATGAAAATAATATCGTGACACTATTCGAGATAACGCTAAAATAAATAATTCTATCTTATTCAACTAGATATAGAAAATGACGCTTTGGCAGACAAACAGATTTGGTTTCAATAAAACTAAGTAAATTAAGCTTCTTTCTTTTGGGAAAGTTGGGGGAAGAATGCCTCTATGGGAAGGATGGGGTCGTCTGTGGCTATCGTGAAATAGTTCGGTATCCTTCTACTGTTCGATGAAACTGTTTTGAACATACCGGGTGTGTTGTAGTCTTTGCTGGCAGCGAGGGTCAAATCAGAAACGCGTTTCGAATGCTCGAATAGACGCTCTATGTGGTCCTGATGCTTTTTATCCGCTATTTTCATGATAGCACTCTCAGACCTCGTTCGCTCTGACGTAAAATCGTTTTTGTGTTCAGAGTTGAGTTCGTTGATAGAGACGTCTTGAACGGATTCTCCGGTTTCTGAATCTTTGATTTTCTTCCTCAAAGGCCTCTTGACGACTGTTGTGCTGGAAGTTTCTATTGTCTCGTCTGTGGGTTTCGGCCTTCGTTGGCCGTTGCGTATCCTTGCTGAAATTTTATGTGTAGTACTCTCCGTACTTTCTGTGGTTGTCTGTCGTTGTCTATTCAATCGTGAATGTATTTCTTGTTCATTGTTGTCTGTTCTATTAAGTTTATGTCGTGGTTCTTTTGGTGTGAACCTCTTCCTTTCCGTTGTCGTCTCAATTTCAGTATTTATATCTGAGTAGGGGTTTTTTCTGTGTGCATATCTCGATTTCGGAGTACTTTCAGTGGGTTTCTCAGTAGTGCTCGTCGTTGAACTTAATCTATTTCTATAATCTTTAACGCTGAATTTTGGTCTATCGAGTTTATTCTTCAGCTTCGGTCTTTGTATTTTACCTACATTTCTATTTGTTTCGGTGCGGGCAGTTGTAGTTGTTTCAACCTCGACGGTTTCTCGAGTTGCTTCTGTGGACGTTTCTTTTATTTCTACTGGTCTCACATCTCTATGGAAGGAGAAGTCTTTGAATATATCGGCTGAGTTTTTGTAATTGTCATTTAAATTAACGGAAATATCGCTAGTAGGCGTGTCCTTCTCATCTTGTTTGTGACTATAATCGGGTACTTCACTATTTCTGTAGTCATATGGCTGTCTTGAAGTTTGTGGACGTGACGTGATTCGCATTATTGGAGATTCTTTACTTTCGTCATGTTCTTTTACAGCTTGTGTTGTAGTTTCTTGTCTTGAAGTGGTTGTTATATACCTTTGATGACTTAACTTCTTTTTCATAACTGTGGGAGTTGTGGGTGAAATTGTTGGTAGAGCACTGGTAGTTAAATCAGTTGTTACAGTGGGAGTAGTCAGAGGGGATTCTGTTCTTAGTTTTAATGGCCTTTGCCTCGGTCTTACTGTGTGAACCTCTTCTGTAGTTTGAGGTGCTTCAGTTGTTGTGGTCGTTGAATGTAAAGCACCCGAGTCATCCTTGATTCTGCTTCCTATCGGTCGTCGTCTCCTTATCTTGTTTCTTTTACGAGTTTTTTCCTTATTATCAGATGATTCAGTTGCTGCTGGTCGTTTAAAATGTAAATTGGGAGGTAACGTCGGTAGAGACTCAACAGGAACATCACTTACTGTCGCTTGTGTCGTAACTTCTTGAACAATTTTTGCAGGTTTCTTTGTACGTCTGGTCGAGGGTGTCGATACTTTGTAGTAATAGTCTTTGAGTTTATTTTGTCCTATTGGTTCAAAATCATCACCTAAAGGTCGCCTGCTTTGGTTTTCAACCTGACTATTATAATTAAATCCATTTTCGAATCCCTTTACCGCTTCTGTTACAATTGCATATTCGTCGGGAATCTCAGGAGGTGCTGTGGTTGGAAGGGTATATATACCGTTTGAATGTTCTAATTGTATATTGTTGTCTCCGGGTATTTTCAAGTTACTGTCATAAGGGTCTTGCAACCATCCTCCAGAAGGCGATTGAGTAACGTCATCTGCTTCTTTGTCAGTAACCTCGTATGACGGTTGATACGGGATAGCATTAATATTACTGTTTACATTAAAAGCACCTGGTGCATTAGTATATTGTTGAGATAATTCTTGATTGAGGCCAACATTATCATTCACCTGTGGATTTCCATTGAAGTTAACATTTGAGTTTTGTTGATTGTACTTCTGCTGCTGCGAATTTTGTAAGTCAAAGTTATAATCATAATACTGATTGGGTGTAGCCGTCACATGCGAAATTTGTGGATTGTAGGTAGTGACCTTAATTGCGTCTGCATTGTGGCCATTCTTTATAAAAGGATCTTGAGGACTAGGTTTAAATCCAGTCTTTGTTCCTGAATTAGGATCTATTTTAGTAGGTTGAGCTGGCTTAGGGCGAGGCGTAGGGACGGTAGCTAGATCGTTGTATGTGGTGCCAAACTGGTACTGACTTTGAATTGTTTGTTGCTTTGGAGTAGAGGTAGCAAATACTGCTGGTGTCGATTTAATGCTTGTAGGGTAATTAAATGAATTAAACGCAGTTTGTTTAGTTGGTTGTGCGGGTTGATACGTGACCTTCGTTGTAGGATAAACCGGGTCCCTGTTTTTCACAGATTGTATACCGAACGATCCAAATGAACCTGAAAAATATAGTAATAATTTATTAAATGTTATCCACCTCGTAATAAATAGAACATCAAACACAAAATTTACTAAAAAGTGGGTAAAATATATTATTATTATTATAAAAATACTATACGTACTGAGTAGACTATGTGGTAATTGTTGAATAGCTGCGAGGTCTTGTAGAGAATAATGCACGTAGGGGTTGGCTGCAAGTGCTGGAGCACCAATGACCTGCTGTTGAGCAGTCTTCACTTGTTCACTGACAAACTGAGACGCAGCAGCGTTGTCTGGTAGCTTGTAAATTTCTTGTTTATAGATTTCAGTTGCACCCGCTTGAGGACGTTTGGCGTCAGGTCGGGCGTACACTTGAACTGAATTTCCCAGGACGTCAATTGGTGTGGGAGTAGAATAATGTCCGAAGTTTATCGGTTGGACACTGGGCAACGTCTGCAGAATGTTATTAGGATACTGTGGTTGCTTTTGTTTCTTCGGGATTTGTTGCTGATATATAGGGCGTGACAGATATGGGTTGTGAGGGTTCCTAAAAACGTTTTCAGCTGGGTAATTTTGCACGATCTTGTATTGAGTGTAGCCATTGTTAGGCAATGAGAAGGGGTTGAGGTACGAATTTATTGGTTGATTGTTGGATGGATTAACTGGTGATACAGAAACTGTTCGTAGCGTTGTTGGTCGGTAGGACTGGGCGATGGATGTCAATTTAGTGACGTCACGGGCAGCTAACGGGCGTCCTGTGGAGGCATAGTAGTCATGGATCGGGACGGGCACTCTGTAAGGAGCGTGGAGTGGGGCGGTGGCTAGAGGATTATATAAGAGTCCATTAGATCCAACTACTGGTCTCCAGCCACTTTTTGATACTGGTAAATTCTGAAATGATAATAACAAAAATTTAATATGCATTACTTTGTAATTTATAAATTGTTTAGATCACATAAGACTCACGGGATTCAAAGATATAAACATTTAGATTTAATGTTTACTAAACTTGAAGTGTTTATACTTAATACAGTCTATGCTACATAAGATATTTATATCTACTTATTTATGATATTTGTTGCTAGTGGGCAAATATTTAAAACGCTCGTTAATCTACTGAATCTGTGTCATACATCAACTATCACTTTAAACCATTTGGATGTTTTCTTTGCAATGTGCTGTGTCATCGGTCTTTTGTTAAACCTCTAAACTTTCCTTATTAGGTACTTTCGAAATGTTTGTAATACAAACATTTTTTTTGTCTTCGCCTACTTATCCCTATTACCCAAAATTTATAATAAAATATTTAAATCGCGAAAACTGAAATGTAAGATAAAACGCTTGGACCTAGTACATTTGATATACGAGTAAATGTACTCGTTCAGGTATAGTATTCAAATTTAAACTTTGGTCTGTAGTTATTTTTAGTGTGTTATCTTAAGTACACACACTTTATTAGTCAGTTAATAATTGACGGAGTGGGCGAAAACTGAAAACCAGTGCTATTCTTGATAGCTTCCCGCATATCATAATTATCAGCTGTGTTGCCCTAAACATCTTATTGATTATTTTACGATTATAACTTTTGTCATTATTTAATTAGGGTAGCAGTCTTATTTTATTTTTTCTTTTGCTCGCTTGCTTATTATTCTATATTCTCTTTCCCTATATCCGTATGTACGCTTATATCTTTAAAACTACTCAACCGATTCTCATGCCGTTTCTTTTATAGATCGAGTGATTCAAGAGGAAGGTTTATATATCTATAATGTATGCATAATATATGCGAGTGAAGCCGGGGCGGGTCCCTAGTAAGTGAATAAATGGAACTTACCGAATGTGAGCCCATAGAGCGGCGGTGATGCTTGATGCTGTTTGCACTCAACACGAAACCTTGCATCAGCAACAGGGACACCCATAGCCGCAACTCTGGAAAATAATATATTTATCATTTTAATGTTTTTCAGTAGAAACGATACTTGATGCTTAAACAATAAAATCACTATGGAATAAAGTATCACTCTTACTCTTGATTTGTAATAAAACAAAAAAATCTAATAGGTACTTTTTTTAATTCTGTGTGAAGATAAATCACCAAAAAATGTCAAATAACATTATAAAATAAAATACCCATTAAAAATGCGAAACGCCTAGTGCGTTCAACGGAAATGTTTATAGAGCAGCAATATACTTTATTGTATTTATAAAATCAAGCTTAATTTATTACAAAATAAGAATATTTCTTATGCGTATCATATTTATAGTAGAGTTACATATGTAGAGTTACTTTTTGGAATAAGTAATAAGTATATATTCTTTTCAATAATTAATAGTATTTGGGTATTCACACGAAATGGGTAAGGAAGATTTTTATGAATAATGATAATTGTAAGTATAGAACTGCTATAACAATATTATAAATAAATAAATAAAATAGAAAACACTTTATTGACACAAACAAAGAAGTACACATACAAGGAATAGAATAGCCAATTGGCGGTTTTAATAGTTGGCAATTTAATATTTTGTTATAAATGTCTATTTAAAAAAAGATGAATATTATAGTTAATACTTTGAAAAGAAAAAAAACTCTTTGTCTGTGAATATTATACAATCTTGTGCGGAGAACAATCAATCATGTCGATAATTAGCAAATGTTTGAGTAAATATTATCGTTTGTAGAACACTATTGAATCATAGAAAAACTGTATTGAGTAATTCGCGTTCATCGTGAGATTTAGGGCGGCACTATTCAGTATAACGTTCTAATTGAATATAATCGAATATTAGCACTTATTTGCAGTCTACTTTTACTTTCAAGGAAAATCATACTTAACTATAAAAGAGAATTGGTGATTTTTAAAACTTTATCTAAATCAAAATCAATCAACCACGTCTTAATGATTGTGTAAGTGTACCAGTACCCAGTTTTATTTGTGTTATGCTAGAAAGTACCTTTAAGCTGTATATTTTTATAGAAGACCAGTTTTATTTATCAATTTTAGGAACTTTAGGAACAAAAAATATTATGAAAAAGCATAGTACCAATATTTCAATAGCAGTCGTAGTTGTTAATAAAGTTATTTACCTTTTTAAAAAGGTAATTTGTGAGGCTGTAAAATTAAACTGACTCTCGGAGCTCTTTCTCTACGCGATTTTATTATCGTAACGGTTTTTTATAATATACACACATGCATTTTATTACATTTGTTCATGATAGAAAGTAAACCTTCTAGACAACGTTATTTTTACACTGATTATGTATGCTAACATACAAGTAGGTTGCTGGGTTAAATAATTAAATAGAAATATTAATACTTTTAAACAGAATAACATTAAAAGCCGTAACAAAATGAAGTTATTTAGTACGACTTAATATTCCAATCCTAACTTATTATCATAACTTGTTAGAGATAAATGTATATTTTATAATTATGATATGTACCTAATTATAATAATTAACCCTACGTAATATCTGGAAGTTATTCTAATATATTAGGCTAATAATTATACTCCCCTTTATAATATCGGTTCAATTTTATTAACCTATCTATTACAATGTCTTGGTGATTTCGACTAAGTAAATTCGAGCGGAAGGCGATATATTGGAAGCACAAAACGGTTGGAAGTAGAGCGGAACCGATCTCCTGACCGTGACCGGTGGTTCCCACAAATTTTAGTCATACTTTTCATTACTATGATACTACTATGATTGATCATACTGTACTTGAGTATAACACGTTTTGAATCTGGTTTTTTCTAGTTACAAAATTTGTTCAATCACGCACACAAGAAAAACAAGCAAATATAAAAATATGCAATAATATACAATTACAAGTATATACAAAAAACACAAAGATTAAGCTTAACGCTATTTGGTAATTAGTAGAGCTGTGTTTTTATTAGGTACTTATATACCACGCTTTTATTGTAATTTCAAATAAATGCTTAGGATTTGACAAGCGGTTTAATTTTCTTTTAAATATTTGCTTAAGTAGGTACCTGTCCATGAATTATTGTGAGTGAAATCATTTTAAGTTAGCATAAAGTTTGTCTATAGATATTTATAGGAAGTACAAACACGTCCTAAATTAATATAATGGCTATTCCACTTTAATGTATTTTTAAGTTTACAATAGCTAAAGAAACGAAACTACTAACAAGGAAAAGTTTTCCAATAAATTATATGCGATTACTTTCCATGCTATTAGTACGTGTTTCACATTGCGTTATGGGGTGTATTACACCATAACTATGGGACCTGAATTGAATGGACAATGTTCGCAAGTGCGTGTTTTGGCCCGTCAATCTGTGAACGTGTGGGAAGTCGTTTATAGTCGTATGAGTACGATTAGATTACACTCAACGGGGTACGTGATTATAGCCACAGGGATCACTTTCATTTCGTAAGCTTAGGTAATGCTAAATCACTAAAGCCACAAGATTGAGTTCGTGGTTGGCTATAGATAGGTACATAGGACTTATTAGTAATAGCATTTTGCTATGAACATTTCGTATGACTGAAAGATAATAAGCATGAATAATATTTATTAATAAGTTAAATAAAAAAGGATTAATTAATAAAATTATTTAGTGACGTAATATATAGTTAATAATTTAGGCAACTATTTTAACTAGACATTATGCCTTCGTGTCTGGATTTTCGGTAAAATTAACCACAGAGTAAAGATTAGACACAGAGTAGATATTTTTTGTATCTTTTTGTAAATTCTTAAATTAAAAGGATATTGACATCTACAGTTACGTGTAGCTGCGATCACGTAATATTGGAAAATAGAAAATGTAATTACACGATTAATGTTCTTCGAGATTATAAGCGTCTTCCTAGAAGACAGCAACATGACATTAACGTGCGAGTTAGCTCAAATTAATATTAGCTTATGAGTCAGTTAAAATGGTTTTATATATAGAAAAAAAACTTCATATCTTATTATTTTGTTAACCAAAACGATCCATAAGTGCTAGTATATCATGAACACTAGTTAAATATTTAGATAGTTGATACGACTTTAACATATGTATAAAGTTTCGATGATTATGTTAAGAGTAAACAAGAAGATCGGTTTTTAAAAATGGCGTAGCTTTGTGTTAAAGTTATTAAAATTGCTTAGTTCATCACCGCAATTTACGCAGTAATTCATTAATGTATGATGCAAATTTCGACAGATATTTTCAAATGTTCCATCTGAACATTTGGAAGCATAATTCCGAAAAATGTGCTTAGATTGTAACAACGTATATATGGTGTTAAAAATCTAAGCATTTTGAAAAAACGCCATACTAAGTTCGACGAAGCTTGAGCAAATAAACGTTCTTAAAATTATTTTAAAAGAAAATGTTTTGTCGCATGAGCTCTTAACTCAAGAATAGATTAACTTTTCTCAACAGAAGTCTAATAAGCGAATAAGCATCGCGGAGTGCCATATGAGTGCTCGAGTCCCGCTCGCGATGTTCCCCGGACCGTGGCACGTTTCACTCCAGCTATTTGCAACGAGAAAATACATTTTTATGCCTTCACCACACGAGAGAGCACGGCCAGGGCTGCCTACCCTTAGAGATACAAAGTATCATCCTCATTACACGAAGAGATGAATCTATTATTTATTTCAATGATTCGATAAATTTGAATAATAAATAGTAAAATTTAATATATTATTTGTTTTCCTGAGTAATGAGTAAGGTAAGGTGAATAAGTAAGAGAAAGGTAAAATGAGTTAAGAAGCTTTTAGTCGATTTTAAACTTACAGATTTAATTACCTAGGAATGTTTGATTAAAGGATTAAATTATGTTTAAATCAAAGTAACATCATACGTATATCAACCTTAATTTTTTTAATTAATAACTTATGTTCTTTAGTTGCCAACCCTAACCTCACCTAACAAATAAAAGTACACCATATTGTGTTGAAAATAAAAGTGATATTCAGTTGTGAATGGCTCGCACGTGCGACGACTAATCAGTGCCGTCATTATTGTGATTTGCGATCAGTCGATGTGCTTTAACGCATGTTAATTGTATATAGAAATTAAAGATTTCTTTTGTACTGAGCGGGAATATTTATTTCAGTTGGAATGTAGGTCTTTTGATACAAATAAAATTTTAGATATTTTTCTACCTACGTTACAATCGCTCGCACACCGAGATTCGGGTTCTTTTGATTCATTTTAAAAGCCTAAATAATATGTACTTAATAATTTTTTTAATAAAAAAGGTTTATGTAAGTCTTTAAAGATTTAAATAAGTTTGATAGTTGTCGTAAAAACATAGTCTTTAGGACTTTAGCCGCAACTAGAAATTAATATAACTATATTAACAATTACTTTATACTTTTATCTTATAAATAAAGTTGTATAATTACATATGATTAAGTATTCATAAAGATGCGAATAATCTTAAATCTTAAATTAAATCTTCTATGAAAATTGCAATTAGCATGTTTATATTATTTGACCGTACCGTACCTACATATTATTGTTAATAAAACTTGTAACAATAAAAGTTGTAATCAGAATGCAATCGTCGACAGTAAAACTAAAATTTTGATTATTATAAAGAGAAACTTACAACTTAATTTGAATAACATATTTGTATTATTAATACTTAAAACGAGAAAGAGATTTATTTGTTTGCGTTTTGTATTAGTTTCTTGTTGTGGTGAACTACTTAAGTATTTGTATTTTTGTAAACATAAAAATTATATCTGAATTAGTTGCGAAACACTTAATAAATTCTACGTGAGAGCGCGTTGAACTCTTATTACAGTTTATGACATTTCGCAAAATTTACGTTATGAGTAAACGATATATTATATTCATCTATTGAACTTTTATTTTTATAGGAGATATAAATGAAATAAAAACGTTTGTACTGTTCAAATTTAAATAGTTTTATACGGTTGAAATGATTGAGATCGATCGTATATGGAAATGGCTCTATGATATTCGTGAACATAAACCACCTCATCTCGTCACTGTCAAAACGTTTTTAAATCACAAAAGGTCATGAACCTACACGTTCAATGTTATAGTTTAATACTAGCTGTTTTTTACAACTAAATAGCAACAGTTTAATATGCAAATCAAGTCCCACAAGCACTTCCCCGATTTCTGCGGAACTCAAAAAGCGTTCACACGATCGATCGACAATCGATGGGTGTCATTGCCACGCACTGTCACTTTTGTCCGGCGTGGGAACCGCTTGCCGGGTAAAAGTTTCAGCTAATATTGAGTAATTGCTGTTTCATTGATTGACGTCAACAAATCGAGATCATCTCGTCTTTGTCGATGTATCGATCTTTGTCGATGGATGATGTGTTTTAAAACTTCAGTTATCGAATTTGAATTGAATTCAATTATGAGGCGATTTAGTTTCTTATAAAAAATTTCGAAATATTATAAATAGTTTTATAAACTAAAAACATACAAACGAATAAATAAAGATTTAATAAAATAGTTCTTCAACTATAGTATAAGTTCTTAAAATTATAAAATTGGGTGTTAATACTTCCAAGAAGAAGGATTTAATTCAGTTATGCGCTCATATTTATATAGGTAAGCATTGTTTAACTATTACCAAACATAAATGTCTAAATAAAAACACAATAAAAACAATTTCTCTAGTAATAACAGCAATAACAGTGGTAGGTTCGAAAAGCCTCATTACGATTCACTGTCCGTGACCTTCTGGTCACTTTCCATGGCGACGTGACCCGCCTGCCGATCACAATTCACTTTCTTATGAATTGCACTACAATTAATTTGAATTTGAAGAGGATATGATATTGAAATATCTACTCGTATTATTAATGAGTATGTCGGGGTGTTTTAACGAAGTCTGTACTTACTCTGTACCGCCAAAAACAACTGACCGCTGTTTTGCTTCCAAATTTACCAATACGATTTAACTAAAAGTGCCCTATCAAAATATGTAATTGTTACATAGGTATAATGTTTGAGAAGTGAACTGATAGATTGTAATGAATTAAAAATGCCATTTTTACCAACATTTTAAGACATTTAAAGACGCCCAATTCTAAGAACTCTCAATTACCTTGTAGTCAATGGGCTCTTGCTTAGAACTAGTGCAATATGAAGATAAAAAGAAAGTTTATTCAGTACTAGTAAATGTTTATAGGAGAACTTGAATTGCCTAAAGAGTTCAATGGCTTCTCAGATCTGTTCAGATCCACTGGTTGTTTTGAATAAAATGTTATTAGTTTGAATAGAAGTAAACGCCGAAATGCATAACTTTCGATCCATCGTACAGAATGACTTAATCATTGTCGTTTATGCTGATATTGTCTGTTAAACAAAAGTTAAATAAAGGAAAAAAAGCTCAGTTAAAGAAACCATAGAGCATATATATGTATATTTTATCATACAATTGAAAATTAAGATCTATTTTAAACCAGCAGACGATGTAGGTCTAATACAATACATTTTGCTGAATCATACGAAAGCAGACAGTCATTTAAATATGAATAATTTATATTATTTATAGATGCTTTGACCTTGTAACCTTCGGACATTTGAAAACAGTTTATTTAAATTTAAAAATCTATGTACAGGAAATAAAGCTCAATATATAGAAATTTATTACACAATACCCAGTAGAAATAGTTACCTAAGTAAAAGCTACCCATTTTGACTATTTTTACTTGCAGCAACAACTCTTTTCAACGTTAACAGTTTAATAATTGCATAATTAAGCAATACATTAATATCATTCATATAAAGTGTGTAATAACTAACAACGGTACTACAATCTTCCATAAACGTGTCTCTAGTACTATAATGTTTGAATTACGTAACACGCAATTCACACATAAGGGCTCATAAACAGTAGCTATTCACGTTACAAAACATGACCAATTTAGAACGCGCTTTTCTTTGGCGAAAGTCGTAATGAGACGAAAATGGAGTGGCCTATGTTAGGATACAGGCGTCGTAATAAGCAATTCTTATTTTTTTAGGTTCTTGTTTTGAATTTACTGTCTGATTAGTATTCTTAATAAACTTATTTAGGGTTGAATTAATCGTGCATTTACTTATTATGTTGGTATATATAGCTTTTGCATTTATAGAAATGTATATATTGGTTTAATATTCATTTGACAGTTTTAGCGATAGAGGGACAGGATCCTGAAACAGTTTTCCAGAATCCTGAAGGCCAGACTGACTAGTCAAATTCATTTAGATCAATTAAAGATTTTATTATTAATACCTAATAATCAACAAGAATCTTCATCGTGTATTAAATATTAAGTAAATAATAATGCATATAACAATCTAGATTAATCTGGTGATATAAGCTTCCTTATTTTCGAATCGATAGATGAAGTTGTTTCCGTAATATGCAATGCTTTAATAATTGTATGCACGCTATGTTATTTTAAGAGACCGTTTGCTTTTTCCTATATTTATAGCTATATTGATAATATGCAACTCACTTAGACATAGCCGGGTAGTAACAGTCTGTTTCAATTATTATTTATTATTAATTTAATACACATTAGGTACTCAATATAAAATAAACGTCGCTTCGATTTAAATGTCTACAAAGATTCAACGAATTTTATATGGCCTACGATTTTATTGGTTTTCAAAAATGTATCTACTCTATATTTTTTTTATCTTAGTTGTTATTTTTTGTGAATTGTTCGTGAATAGGTATATACCGTAACAAAATGTTTCTTGTATTATGCAAATTCTTATTATACTATTATCACGTTTATCTGAAAAGATCGATCGGTATTTAATTTACAGCAAATCGCTGGACTAACAGAGAAGTGAAACGGAATAATTGATCACGCCTTGCTTTCCATTTTTACATTATTCTTCAGTGACAATAACTTGTGTTTATTTAACGACCATATTTTAAAAGAAAAATTTGTTTAATATAAATTTGTTTTCATAAGGACTTGTAGAAGTGATGTTTAAGTTATACTTGTGTTATTTTAGTGGTACGTAGAATCATGATGCTTAGAAGGCGGCTTGATACTACCTTTTCATAAATTCGGAAGTGGTCATTAGGAAATTGTAGAGATTTATAGTTGCCCATGGACGAATAAAATGGTGTACCATTACACGTTAATTCCGCTAAACTGCCCACCAAAACAAATAATAACGTTTAAGAAAATGAATACAAGTGACTTTAAGATTGCAATCATTTACTAATATGACTTTGCAAAAGTTAGTAGATAAGAGATGCGCACAACAGTAATAAGTTGTTTATGGTAAATATGTTGAGAGTTGAGAGAAAACTTTTAGTTTAAGGAAATATTAAAACTAAACGAATCTGATCATGCACCAGTATATCGTATTATTGAGGCCCATACTTCACAAAGAAAAAATGTGTAAATTTGTTCTATGCATTACATTGCATCAAACACATAAGCCTATTTACTTATTTCCCATTGAATGAAAATAACAAGACACATGAGATTAATTCAAGCAAGTCTGGCTCGTAGTAAAATGTAAATGGCGACCGTTATGTACACAAAAAGTAGAATAATTTAAAATGGAAACTGATTTAAACAGAGTAAGCCGGTCATACTTGTTCTCGTTAACTTTAATTAATGATTTTATTATTGAAATCTAGTGCTTGCTCTTATCCATGGGATAATTTTCTTCAAAGATACACCTATATAAAAATAAAGTAATACAATAATGCCTGTGTTTGTATGAATAGTCAGCATTGTGGATCCTGTATTAAATTAATTAGTATTAAATCCTTAAGATCCTTCTTCTTTCTGACGTGCTAAATAGGACATTCTGCCAAACAGCTAAATACATCAGAAAACACAGTTAATGAAGTTTAGGTGATAGGTTAAACTTTTTCCGTATTTATTTTGTTTTTTTTTTTTTTTTAACTTTTACCAGATTTGTTTAGACAAAGAATTAAAAAATAAAACTCTTACTATATATTATTATAATTTCAATTTTGAGTTTGCAAAAAATCACCTACATACAAGTAACAGGCCTCTTAAGGCCAGGCATAAAATCGATACAACAGAAAAATTAGATTTTTGTTAAACAGTAAATTCTTAGCGCACTATTAATTGCCAACGGTAAAATTTGCATTCTTCATTCCAGTATCTTTACATTGTTTACTGTATTCAGTAATAGTTTTATGGTAACTTAAACTCATTGTATCCAATCATAATATTTATATTTTTTAATTCAAAGTACATATTTAATTATGTTATAGCATTATTGTCGAATGTTTGGATCTTACCGTTCATTTTTCTACGGCTACACATAATCACAGTATCAGGCAACACACGATCTCATCACTGTCACAGCACTGCACTGTGTACACAACGCGCGTTCAAAACTGTCTGAGGCTGGCCGCGAGACCACGGGGTGGGAAAAGGTATGGAAACTCAGTTTCGTTAACCGCCGAATTGTACGTGATACAGAAAATTGAATCATTGGTGCAGAGTGGTGGTATTAATTGGTAGTAAATAACTTAGTGTGAAACTTTTGTTTGTTATACATATATGTACCTCAAGTACCATCTACTTTAGATGCCTCTTCTAGTTCTAGTTTAAAGTCGATAATATTAGTGGTTTTCTAACATTCCTTAGTAAGTTTATTTTAAAGTACCTACCAAAAAATCACATCTATTTTCAAAGTGATTTTTGATTAAGATCTCAATGAAAGAAATACTTTGTGTTTAAAAATATACTTTGAAATGAAATTGTTTTAATGTAGAAACAAAACTAACAGAGGCAGACATTTTATCACATACCTACTCATTTATATATTTTTGAATTAAGTAAGTACTTATTTAGTTAATTATTAGATATTTAATAGATAAGTAAATTTAAAGCGATAGTAAAACTTAAATTCCATTAGTCCTTTGCTTTTTTGAAAGTGTTAACATTCAAAAAGTCGATTTACGATATCTGCCCTTTGAATTGAAATGCCCATCGATAAATAAATTATAATCCATAGAGCTTACTTTCATAATGATTTCTATTCAAGGCGAGCTCTAGAGCGCATATACTCACGTGGTCTATAATTTCTCCCGGCTCATTGAATGTAAAATATATGGAAAGCGTCGCAACAATAATTTTGGGCAGCCGATAAAATAGAAAGTCATAATTATTACGTCCTTGCTAGCAACTTATATAACTATCAAATACACGTTACCGTATGTTAACACTAGTCAATTAAGACTTCATGGTAGATTACAATATTCGCAATGTAAGCAATATTGAGTAATAAAACGTAGAGATTTTGTAATAACGCTACATAATATTGTATAACATAACAACATATCCGTGAAACGGGAGCAAACACTTTGGTCATGCAAATATTTCTACGCTGTTTACGAAATTGGGAAGTCAGTCTAATTTTCTTTGAAATTAAAAAAAAAACATCAATACTATTATTATAAAAAGGTAAGGATTGTGTGTGTGTTTATGTATCTTTTTTCGATTTTTTTTATCAAGAGAAAGCCCTATTGGTTATAAATAGTCTTAAAATTTGATCTAAGGAAAAATTACGTGGGTGAATTACGAGGTTTATACAAACGATAATAATAATTTATAGACTGTATTTATTCATTTTATAATTTAGTGTTATGCATAGTCGTAACATGAGGAAATGTGAAAAGCAATTTTCCTTAAATTACCGATCTTATTCAATCGACACCGGAAAATGTTATTGTTCACTTCCGATTTTGTGTGTTATGTGTATAATAATTGCGATTTTAATTTTATTAGCCGGTAAATAGATAAGGGAATAAAATGTTGATGAATAAAATAAAATCCGAAGTTGAATCATTTTAATTTTTTCAGAAAATTTTAATTAAGAAATGGATATAAAAGTTATTTTCTACTAGAACACTCTTCTAATATCTCTGAAACTGTATTTAATACGTTGTCTTTAATTTCTTTATCATCGTGGTCATCCAACGATTTTTTTATCAAAACCATAGTTTTCGTAATAAGACTGTACTTCGATATATGAATCTTTCGTTCTTGTCTGTGCTTTTTCATCGCTATTTTGAGGAGAATCAGCCAGTTTTTTAGGAAAGTGAGAAATTCGGTGGTAACGTCTTGTGCCAGTTGGAATCGTGTGAGTGTGTAGATCCAAGGTTGGCAAGTGAGGAGACCAATTAGTTTGGAATCGTTTTTATATACGATTGCGTGTTTAAATATTGCACTTAAAGTTTTCCAGCCGGCTGATGATCGATGCTCCGAATCCTAGAATAGTATATCTCTCTTTTGATTGTAGCCAAAAACATATAAAAATGCAATAATGTCTTCTCAAATCTTTTATAATTAAAATGAGACACTGTGAGATGGCAAAAAACTTACCCTATAGCATAAAATAATTTGAATTCGGAACATCAAAGCCCTCAACGCGTTACATTGCTGGTTTTGTGAGGGTGGCTCCTCTAGTGAGTACGTCAAAACCAGCGGTGTATGCGGCCCAGAGCTCAACACCGTGTATACGAGTTGTAGGAGCGAGCTGCCGCGCTCGCTCGCGCTGTCCCGACGGAGGGATCTTACCAGCATGTCGGTTTTTATTTGTAGGTGGGATTTAGCCTATGTAGTGTTGTAGTATTTAAAAGACTGTTGAGGTATCTTGGCGTAGATCGCTGTGTTTTTTTGACACATTTTTTAAGTAATAACTAATATACTATCACAAAATATTCGGTTTTTATTTGTAAATGGGATTTAGCCTATGTAGTATTGTAGTATTTAAAAGACTGTTAAGGTATCTTGGCGTAGATTTCTGTGTTTTTTATGACACATTTATTTTGCAGTAAATCTAATATATTGTCACAAAAGATTCGGTTTTTATTTGTAAATGGGATTTGGCCTAATTAGTATTGTAGTATTTAGAAAAGACTTTTAAGCTATCTAAGCTTATTGGTGTACATTGTTTTTTTTAAAACAGGTTTATTGGCAGTAAAAACTGATATACTAAGGAAAAATAGAAGATGACATAAGTAAAATGTTCATAAAGAATATAAACATACAAAACTACTTACTTGATAACTATTTTTATAAAAATAATGTATGATGTAGGAGAGCAAGCGTAGCGCGGTGCTAGCGACATTCTCATCCAAACTGTTTGTAGAGGCGAGTACGTTTTGTAAGAATGCTACTTTATTTGTATATGTTAGTAGTACTGCAATAATAATTTTACCTCAAGAGGTCTATATGGTCGTAAAATATTTAAAAATACTCAGTAGATATTTTAATAAAGTATTTGGACGCTTCTATCCAGCGCCATCTTGTTTCCGATATTGTAAAATTTACAGGCATACATTTCGTTTTTTAAATATGTACATGGCAAAACATCTAAGCCGTACATAATAATATAAGAGAAAAATACTTATATAATGAATACAATAAGTAATAACTTATTTTAATTAAAAATAATTATCACAACAAACCTTTAGTATCCTTTTGATCGCTAGAGAATTGTAAAAGCAAGAGACACATGTTTAAGCACACGTAATCATAATGGTATTTCGTTTGTAATTCGGTCGTATTATTGGGAATATTTTTAGAATAAATGGTTGTTAGAAGAACAGCGATTTTCAAACAAACGCCGTTATCTAACTCCGGTGGTGGCAAGTTTGTTGCTATATCGAGGAGATAGCAAATATTTGTGTCTGGAAAATATTTTTATAAAAAAAAATATACTTTTATAATTAAATCATACAAGAAATTTTTCAAAACACAAAGTCATCGTCATTTTTCTGTCTTTTTTATGGGAGATAGGTGTTTGTTCGCGATTTTTTTTATTAAGTTATGGTTTTCATTTTCGGTGTATTTTTTGCAAATTTTATGTCTTATAGAAACGTCTAAAATATTAAAATGTGCATATACACGCTTTTGCATTTCGTGCAGTAAATTTAGTGAAACCAATAAATTTCTGTTTCCATCTTTCGTCATTCCAACCTGACTTTACATATAATTCTTTTGTGAGATACGTATCCTACCATAGGTACTAGTACACCATTAGCGGTGTTGTAAATTTACCATTAGATGTGCCTTTATAATATCATGATGTAAAAAAATTAGATATTTGTAATACCTATTTCATTCTCGCAGTTAATCAGAGCCCTCGACAAAACTCCGGGTAACATAGACCAAATGAGATTCCCAAAATCTTCCTTAAAACTATCGTCGCCTTCTTCCAAACACGAGTTAAGCGCTTTCATACAATTTGTTATTACAGATGAGTCTTTTATTTGTGTCAGAACATCGAGAAGTAACTCCCAAACTAGCGGTTCTTTTGTTAAATCATCGGGCAGTGATTCCTCCGTCTTAAGCCATTGTGCTAGCTACATTGATTATAATTAAAGGCGTACTACGTTTAAGAGAAAAAACTAATAGGATATTTCATAGGAATTAAAAAACTACAAAGTACGACAAACTACTTCAAAATTATAATAATAACATGATTAATAATAATTGCCAGTTCACGGCTAAACAGAGGTTTCAAAAAAAATTGTATTAACATTTATCGAATAGAATATCAAATGTATAGGATAATAGCTGCCAATTCCGAATATTTTCTTTTGTTTTATTAACCCAAAATAACCCATACCTTAAAATCTTACGTATGTTATTATCACATTCAAAAAATATTTATATTACACATAATTAAAGCCGAATGTTGAGTTCTACTATACCTTTATATTAACACTCGTACTTACCACGCTCAGTCGGACATAATGAGGTATTCTCAAGGAGGTGAAGGCCCAGAAGAGAACAGCCGGGTGGTGCGTGTAGTACGGCGCGGGTTCCGGGTGCAACATACACACTAGTGTATCTGTAGCTTTCTCTAGGTACACCCTCTCGTCGAGCGACGAGAGCGACCCGTTCGATATTGTGGACATCTATGTATGTATTGGACATTTCATGAAATGGCCGGAGTTTGTTTGAAATGATTGGCCACTTCGTGAAATACTATTTTATGGCTTAAGTATATATTTTATCGTAAATAAGTTTTTCAGAGTCGTTTGTAGTTATATTTATAGATTTTTTTATTAAATTTCAATTTGGGAAATTTTGCTTTAGATTTTTACGAATAAGGAAAAATGTAACAAGAGAGAAATGTAGCAATAAAGTTAAAGTATTATGTTCTACTATCAATACTTAGATCATAAATAAAATCATATATTACAGCAAATACGAGCCATAGCGCTTTAATGATGTATGATGGTGGCTTAAAAGTTTTTGGTAAACGTAAGATGTGCTCTACAAGGAATGGCAACAACGGAGCAGTTGCTTCTTCGGGGCTGAAACAAGTTGTGAGAAAATTATTATTTTATTAACATATATGATTGTATTAGATAGTCAATAAATTAGAGAAAAATAAATACTTATAGCGAACGCTACTAATATGCGTGTTAGACGGAAGGTATCAGGCAAACCTCAGACTGTTTGAACCTGGGTTTGTTCGTATATGAGTGTCGTAACAAAGAGACAAAATTATCATGTTAATAGCATTTTCAATACAAAAAAATCTAAATTATCTAGGTCAACGAAATATGTATAACTGGTAAAATGTTTGTAAATGATGATTTTTTTTTGGTGTATTGGTAGAGGTCGCTACTTCTGTTCCATTTTAATTCTTTTGAAATAATAACAAGATAACATATTTTATTAACGAAAATTTAACAAATGATTACTTCTCTGATGATTGGCAGTAAAAATAAATATAAATCAATAAGCTGTACGGCTGATTTTTCTGTAATTGCACGCCCATGTTTTGCGGCTTCTCTATAACATTTTGGAGCTCTATGAGACCTATCTGAAATATAGTTGGCAATTTTAAATAAATTGTATTATATTATTATTATTATTATGTCAATTTTGTATGATGGATAGGTATGTAAGTATTCTTTCTGAATATAATTTTATTATTATTAAATAATAAGATAGTATGGATTAATTTCAATCATATTGTTCTTTTTTCTTGAAAATGTTTTAAGGTCTATTTACAAATTTTGTATATTAAATAATCAACCTGGAAATTATCTACGAAAAGTCGATTACAAAAGCATATTAACACACTTAACACTAAATTATAAGAAATAAGTTCTAATAAATTGATAAAAGAATAAAATAATCATCACCTGCAGATAAAAAAATCATTTTACACCAAAAAACATTCATGAGAAAACAAGATGAAATTCAATAAGAAAAAAAAATTAAAACCAGATAGAGTAATAACTATTGTATGTAATATATTCAACAAAAATAACAGTGCTTACCTGAATATCTTTAGCGCATATTTCCTGTGAACCAGGCACATTTACAAATAGGTATTTTTCAGTGAGAGCTTTCAATATTTCTCCTAGTATCAATGTGCTTAATTTACGTACCATTACATCGTTTCTATAAAAGAAACATATTACTTAGATTTTTTTTATTTAGTATACATTGTTTTTTATTACTTTTTATAAAATAACACTTAATAATGTGAAAGTTTGTATGTTTGTTTGTCTTTCACGCAAAAACTTCTTAATGTATTTGTCTAAAATATAAAATAATTATTGATATACCAATCAACCAAGTTAATTAGACGATTGTAAGATGCGTTAACATCTTAGCCCGCGTGAAATTTAGTATTTTATAACCTCCTCCTTTTTTGAAGTCGGTTAAAAATAGACTACAATGAAGAGTGTTCATTATAATTATGTATCTACATTGAAAGTAAGACATTGGTCTAATTGAATTGGTTAGGTAGATAAGACACAAGATTAGTATCTATTAAGTTATTTTTTGTATACAAAGTGTAGAACATTCCTACCTCTCTATCTGGACTTTGGGCAGGATAGATAAATAGCCTTTCGATAACATTACGTCACTCAAATCTGAGAGCACTACAGAATCGAATTCGTAGTAGAAATTAAGTACGAGTTTTAAAAATGTTGCGTATTCTTCTGTCGATAGTAATTGTAAATTGTCCTTAGAAAAAAAGAACACGAATAAAAATAAAAATTAAACTAATATTACTTACAAATACATTTATTGTAAATTGAATGTATAATGTTTATTTTACATGTTAGAATAGAGCTTTCTTTTATTCTAATTGTAGAGTAAAAAATATTATTAAAAATTCATGCCTATTAATGATCACGAGATACAATTTGTATGTACCTAGCTATGCAAGTTTTATCTGGCCCGGTAGTACGTAATCCATACTAATCCAAACTAATATTATAAATGCGAATGTAACTCTGTCTGTCTGTCTTTCTATCACGCTAAATCTACTGAACCGATTAGAACGAAATATGGTACAAAGATAGTCTAAACCCTGGGGAATGACATAGGCTACTCTTTTTTAAATCATCCCCCAAAAGGTTGCGCGAGGGGTTGATACTTGAACTGTTTATAATTTTACGCTTTCACGGCCAAACCGCTGAACCCATTGAAATGAAATTTGGAACACAGATGGTCTAGAGCCTGAGATAAAACATCGGCTACTTTTTAACTGGAAAAAAAGTGTTACAAGGGAAAAGGGGGGGTCATAATTTATTTGAAAGTCCACGCGGATGGAGTCGCGGGCAACAGCTAGTAGTAGATATTATGTTCTAGACTAAGTTTGGTCATTTCATATTTGCCTATAGATAAGTGTTATTTTGGTTAAAGTAACGGATTCTTTTTTACCCACGGCTAATTTATATAATGTTTTTGATATTAAGATACACAGTAAAAGCTTACTTTAACAAAAATCACGATTTCTGTAACGGTTTGATGAACAACTGTTTTCAAATCCATTGCGACCTGTTTTAGATTATCCACTTCACTTTTGTCAGTCAAAATATTGTTTACGAAATCAGTTGGACGCTTTCCTTGTTCAAATAATTTTATGAACCTATTGCAAATTTAAAACTTATTAAATTTAACGACAAACTTAGAAATGCGACTACTTAAAATACCCAACGTATTATATTATTAACTATATTAAAACATGGTATCTTACGTGGTCGCATTTTTATGGTTGTCCCAAATTTTAAGTATCATTCAATATTTTAAATAAATAATCCGTTTAACGAAACTTACCCTAAACTATTAATGGCGATTTGACATACGAGTACTAAAAACATTCCTATATCCCCATCCTGTCCGACCAATGAGTGATGGTTCAACCCTGCTACTAACAATTCTAGCCATTTTCCAATAATAAGTCCTAAATCTTTAGCTACACTACTTTGTATTATCAAATTCTCCGGTTGATAGCAAATTAACTCCTGCAGCACTAAAGCGCTTGATAATACGTTTTTAGGATTGGAGTTTAATTTAATACGAGTTGTTAGGAAATTGAATGCAGCTAAAAGCTGTTCTGTGTTGAAGGCGCTTTGGTGGGAGAGAGGTGATGTTGACTGGTTTTTGTTTATTCTGAAAATTTTGAATAATGCATTTGATAGATATAGGTCGCGACACGGATGTTTAGCGCTGGACGAGAAAAGCTGCGCATCGGTAGAATCGCGCTCGTAATTGACGTATTGGTGCGAGAAAGATAACACGACTGGGGAACCAATCAACGCTCGCGCACCCGACGATTACGCGCCCCGCGCGCCGCGCCACCCCTCGATACCTTATTTTTGACTTCAGCGCAGGTTTCGTTCAGCGCTAAAGATTTGTGACGCTACTTATACCTACATGAGAACTCCGATATTTTTAAGTACATATCTCATGGTAAGTGACTTTAATAAATGAATGAATTAGCAAGCTATTACTAACTAGCTTATACAACGCGATTTCACTGGTTTATCTGTATTCAATTTAATAAAACCTTATTATTAACCCCCTAACAACAATTAACTTTCAATAACCGATCCTTAAGTCTCCTGAAGCGAAACTTTCGTCAAAATCAATTCGGTAGTTACAGCTTAGAGCAAAACTATACAAAATAAGCACGTATACAACGTGTAACAGAAATGCGTGTTTATATTTAAGGATCTCAAAGAATACCTAATTTTAAATTAATGTATTAAAAATTCATTTCCTTTGAACTACTTATAAACAAGATTTTGATTTTATATTTCTATTGACCAGCATATCGATTTTCAAATTTATCGACTCTACGACATCACTTTAGAGCTATCAGCTGTTACGAGTCAATGTCCGCATGACCCTATGACAATGCATTTCATTGAAAAAGTTACTGCTGTCTCTGTTATTAGAATTCGAAAAGTGATGTAACACTTTTGTTTTGATTTTTATATTATCGATTTAATTGATGAATAAATAAAATAATAAATCTCAAATATGTTTATTTTAATGTGGGAACTTGTATATAAACTATCTATGAGCATGTGAACATCACGCAAAAATATGACCACACATTTCTGTTACACGTTGTATATGAGATAAAAGATTTATGCTCAATCGATATTTATTTGCAGGCTTATTATATTTATTATTATTATATATATTATATTTTTATTTTCAATTAAATCTGATAATTGCCAGTTTTAAGATTGTTCGCTTTCATTAATTTCTAGAGAATATAATATAAACTTTATATAATACTGTCTGATAACATAAAACATTACCCGCTCAATAGATCGCAGAGAAAATGCAAGCAAGTATCTAAAGCATTAGAATTGATAGAGCTAAAGTGAGTCAATGCTCGTATCACAGCGGACATGGTGTGTGGCGCGTGATCCTCGGTGAAGAACTGCTTCTCTGTCCAGAT